>JABFPB010004786.1:0-14289 GCA_022817645.1 Ceratoteleas bidentatus
TGAAATATGAGGGGAGACCTGATCTAGCGCAGCGGCGGCAGCGGCGGCAGCGATACTCTTTTTTAATATAGGGAGATTATCTCCTTTTACAAGTATTTTTTGAGTTATCCCCTTTTACAAGTATTTTTTCGAGTTATCCCCTTTTACAATGATGTAATGAGTTATTCCCTTTTACAACGATATAACGAGTTATCCCCTTTTACAACGATCTAACGAGTTATCCCCTTTTACAGCGATGTAATGAGTTATCCCCTTTTACAACGATCCAACGAGTTATCCCCTTTTTCGTAAGAGGTGTCGAAATGTGCAATTGTGATCGGAAATTGTCTTTACTTAATAAAATGAAACAAAAGGAAATAAAATAAAACAAAATGAATTAATGTTAATAAAATGAAATAAACTGACATCAAATTTAAAAAAATAAAATAAATTATTTGTGCCCTGGTACACTATTCGCGTGTCCCAAGGCTCAATGGGTCCCAATGCATAGGCGTCTCCCCTAATTGTAAAATACTGAAATGCTAAAAGATTCTCAGATTTTGTGTATTATATATTCAGGGTGTGTATTATATATTCAGGGTTCCATTTAACATTATTTCCTTGAATATCTCGAAAACAATGCATCGTAACAAATAGTGTACCGAATCCAAAGCTGCATAGTTTTTAGGGGGAAATCCGTTTCTCATACCGTCGCCCCCCTTGCCCCTCAGGGGGGCGGGAAAGGGGGTCAATTTTGAAATCTCAAATAGGAACCCCTATTTTTTATTGCAGCTTCTGAAAGAGCGTAAAAAACCATGTGGCGTTTATTTAGACACTTTTCTTATACTCACAACAGGTGGCGCTGTAATCGTCAAAAACATGATTTTGATTAAATAAATTACTTTCACTGTGTGTGCTTCTGTGTGGGTGTGTGTGTGTGCGTTTACCGTTGTAAAATTGATTGTATCTAATTCTCGGAATTTATCAACTAAACGTGTTCTTGGGAATGATTTTAATTATTTATATTTCAGTTTGAAGTTTAAATTAATTTTAAATTAAGTTTCTTCAAAAGTGTGTTTTATGGCAAATTTTTTAGAAATCAGTCAAAACAAAATAAACAGTAAATATTATAAGTTTATGAATAGAAAAATATATGTTAGCACATCTCAAAACACCGTTGAGTGGCACACCGTTAACTATTACAAATTGTTGTAATTGAGTGGTCTTGTGTTTTGCGTGTCAATTGCAATTCACAATGGTTGGTAACCATTATTCGGTCAACGAGGTAGTGGACATATTGCTAATTCTTGGGGAAGATCGGAAGAATTACGCTATAGCGGCTCGTCTTTATGCTCAACGATATCCAGATCATCCAACACCCGCGACGATTAGAAACATGGAGATCAGATCACGAGAAGGACACCTGCAACAACATCGCGAAAAGATGTACAGGATGGATGAAGGCAAATTAGATCCAAGAACCGTGGCGGTTTTAGGATTGGTGCACAACGATCCTCACATAAGTCTTAGTGGTATTGAAAACGCACTCGGAATTTCGAAATCGACGGCACAGCGCATCCTCAAAGCTGCAAAATTTCACCAGTATTACACCAGTACAAGCATTCACAGAAAATGATCCAGAAATAAGACTTCAATTTTGTAATTGGGCTGAACTGAAAAAAACCAGAGATCCACATTTTTTTCACCGTGTAATGTTTTCGGACGAAGCAACATTCCACATTGTAGGAATGGTTAATAGACACAATTGTCACTACTGGAGCGCTGAAAACCTCCCACTGGACGCGGGAATTGAAAACGCAGCATCGTTGAAGCCTAAATGTGTGGTGTGGGATTTTAGGTGGATTTTTGATTGAACCACATTTTTTCGAAGAGTCATTGACAGGCGCACGGTATCTCCAGTTCTTGCGTTAAAACCTTCCACAGTTACTAGAAGAAGTTGATTTGCAGTTGAGGATGATGATGTGGTTTCAACAAGATGGGGCACCGGCGCATTACGCCAATCAAGTTCGTGCTCATCTCAACGAGGTTTTTCCCGAAAGCTGGATTGGTCGTGGAGGACCAGTGAATTGGCCGGCGCGGTCTCCGGATTTGACGTCCTTGGATTTTTTCTTGTGGGGATACCTCAAGGACATAGTTTTCCGCGAACCGCCAACCACACGCGACGACATGAAAGAGAGGATCCGCCGTGCCTGTAGGGAAATCAGTCCTAACATTTTGCGAAAAACAGTGGAGAATTTCGAGAAGAGAGTGACGATATGCCGCAACAACAATGGACATCACTTCGAGCAACTACTCTAGGTGTAAGACGACAAATCATAAATCGGTCCTTATCAGGACCAACTGATGTGCAAAGTCCGATCGCGCAACCTCCTCGTGGTGCACATTGGGTAACGCTAATGCTGACGGCACGCAACTCACAAGCAAGTGGAAAAATTAATATTTACGTTTTCATTTTTGAAGCTTCTAATCATTGCTTGGCGCAATCTCATACGACACACACGAACGCACACACGCATGCTAACTCACACACACACAAAACACACACGCACACGCACACAGAGAAAGAATAATTTATTTAAACAAAATCATGTTTTTGACGATTACAGCGCCATCAGTTGAGAGTATAAGGAAAGTGTCCAAATAAACCCTACATGGTTTTTGACGCTCTTTCAGAAGTTGTAATAAAAAATAGGCGTTCCTATTTGAGATTTCAAAGTTGACCCCCTTCCCAGCCCCCCCCCCCTGGGGGCAAGGGGGCGACGGTGTCAGAAACGGAATTCCCCCTAAAAACTATGTAGGTTTGGATTCGGTACACTTTTTGTTACGATGCACTGTTTTCGAGATATTCAAGGAAATAATGTTAAATGGGACATCCTGTACATATGAACGTTTCATAGCCGAGTGGTTAGAGGACAAGTCTTTGGAAACGTAAGATTCCGAGTTCGATTCCTCTTTCGGGAAAAAATTTTTTTCTGTCAAAAAATTCATATACGAAATTTCGTAATTGTTTTAGTAAATTTGTAAGCAAACTTGTCGAATACAGTTCCCAGTACATTTGAGAAATTTCGTATATGTTCTACGAATTTTCATTATACATGTAGGAAATTTCGGTTTCATATTTCCCATTAGTTCCTAAAAGCCTTATTCCATTTAGGAATTTATAGGAACTCGTAACACGGGCAGCCGTCATGTTGAAACCACATGTTCTGCCGCACTTCTAAACTTATGTCTTCAAGCAACTGCGGAAATACATTGTCCAGAATGTCTCGATACATTTCACCGTTTAAATTGCCTTCAATAATGTGAGGACCGATGAGTCTGTTGCCAGTTATTCCACACCATACGTTGACAGACCAAGGTCGCTGATGCTCAACCTGACGCAGCCAGTGTGGGTTTTCAACACTCCAATAATGCATGTTATGTCGATTAACAGATCCATGGTTTGTAAAAGTTGATTCGTCAGAAAACAATACTGAACAAAAGAAATTAGGGTTCATTTGTATTTGTTCCCGTGTCCAGTGACAAAATGTTAAACGATTTTGGAAATCAACACCATGACGATCTTGATGCAAAGATGCATGGTAAGGATTGTATTTATAGCTTTTTTTAAAATTCTCCAAACACTGCTTTGAGACACTCCGGAATCGCGAGCTATTTCTCGTGTACTGATGTGGGGATTATGAGCCACTGCGGCTAATACAGCAACTGCATTATTTTCTCCAGTTACTGTTGCTCGTCGGATCCTTTTTTTAGGTTGAACACTTCCTTCGGCAGTAAACTGTTTGACAGTACGGAAAAATGCAGTGCGTGATCGCGGCTTATCAGGAAAACGCTGAGCGTAAAGGTTGACAGCATTATCAAGATTCCTGCCAGATTCTCCATAAACAAGAATCATTTCAGTTTTCTCTTGTACGGTTAACACTCTTTTTACAATGTATTAAAGCCTAAATGAAATACGTTCCGATGAATAATGTTTGAAACCTACATCTGTACTGCAGCGATTTTTATTTTCGAAATAAAGTTTGAATTGAGAAAAAGATTTTTTGTTTGTGTTTTTAACTTTTTACAACTAAGAAAAAAAACGAATGGAAATACTAAAACAAATATTAAATATAAACATAAAAGTGAATTGAAAATAAAATTCAAAATTAAATGTAAAAATTATCTCTAAGTTACAGAAATGGTGTTTTTTGTTAGAAAACATTTTGGACTTTTATTGAATTTGGATGTTATTACATAAATTAATGATCAATGAAAAAAGAATAGAAAAATGTTACAAACATTGAGGTTTGTACACTTTAAATAAAAAATTAACGAGAAAAACGGTATTTTCTTATTGCGAATGTATTGCAACATTGAAACAATTTGTTTTCGGTTGAAGAATTCGGAAACATCCAAATCGTCGATCGAAAGCGTCACTGATCACAATTAAACAAATACAGTAAAATTGAGCGTATTTTTTACTGTAAAAATACTGGTTCTTATTTCAGATTTTGTCATCCGCCCCACTTAGAGAGAATGGGAAAGGGGAAGGGGTTGGTCAACCGTAACATTATTGAGTGCCCTTCGAAAAATATTAAATTAGTGTGGTCCTGTTTTACGATTTCTTTAGTTTTGTTCCATTTCTTGCGATTACAGCGCCATCTGTCGAGAAACAAAAAAAAAATTTCGGACGAAATGTACGTAGTTTTATCGTAGAATCCGAATCTGTGATAAAAAATAGGGGTTCCTATTTAAGATTTCAAAGTTGCCCCCCGCCCCGCCCACAGGGGGTGGGGGGTGGCGGGAATTCAGTACTAACGGATCCCCCCTTTGAGATATTAAAGTTTGGATTCGGCAAATTTTTCTGTCCGATGCATATTTTTCGAGATATACCATATTCCAGGTTAAACGAATCACCCTGTATATGACCCCACACAATCCTCATGAGAAATGGGTTGCAGCGAAAGTATTTGTGAAAAACATGATCTTTCAGATCTTCTCAGTAAAAGTCCTAATGCCACCGATTCATAATAATCATAATAATCAGTTATTCATTAATCATATATAGGTCATATGTATCGGATATGGATCATACATGGAACATATGGGTCTTACATGGATTACATGTACCTTCAAAGGAAATGGGTCATACATAAATCTATCATATATGAGCGTATGATACAATTGAATCACTAGGTTATATACGGATAAATGTTTGAAACCGGAGAGAAGCTGAGCCCAGCTTCGTATTTATAAAAAATTCGTTCAAGTGGACAAATTAATGAATTATGATTCGGTCTCATTATGACTTTCACTTAAAATATCTGAAAGAATATATTATATTATATTATATATTATATATTATATATATATTATATATTATATATATTATAAATAATTTCGCTGAAACCCATTTGCCATAAGGACTGTGAGGGGCACTTGAACATTTGACCCAATTTTACAAAAGTCACATAAAAGTCATCCTAAGGTTCTGTTACCAAACTATTCAATGCCTAAAAGTATTAACGATTGATCGCCAACCAAAATAGTAGTTTTTTTGCTTTTTATCACTTCTATTACACTTTGAACAAACATAACAAATGACCCTGCCAATTTACCACATCCCTTCTTCAGAATATGTTAACTTTCAGTTAATCCAATCTTGGTCACGTACATGCGTGAAGTGGGTGCACATTTGTTGAAACTTGCACAATGTCGGGTTATCACCTCCTTTGTTTCTGTTCAACCAAAATAACTTTCATGTAACTCGTGCGTGGAGAGTGAACCGACCGGGTTAAACTTATTAATTACTTCTCTAAGTAAACAACAACCATCCATCCGATGAATAAAGTAGGAAATTAGTCCTTTCCTTTCACCTGCTACTAAAAGTATCGAGTTGCGTGGGCAACAGCAATTATTCCCTAGTGTTGCCAATTTCATACTCGCAAACAATCACTAACTTCCCATCCTTGGTACATGCATTTGAGAGTTTACTCATTAGAAATCTAAAATAACAGTTGAGAGTGTATCGAGAGGGTCCAGTTATAGCAAGACAATGTAGACCGGAGTCAGTGATCCACGTATTACAATGACATATTCGAAAGTCTCTTCAGAATCGTGCAATTTTCTGTCCAACTTTTCCACTCTATCCACCTAGCCATATACTTTGGATGAAAAGAACTACCAGACTATTATTGCAACTAGTAACTGAAAATTTCTGTATTCAATCACATAAAACAAACAAGAACCAATGATTGATCCAATAACTACTTTACTCTCATCTTAAAACCATCTACACCCTAAAAATCTGTCATACTCCACGCCTATTTGACTGATTCAGAACAACGAAGATGGATTTCCCACTTCCTGCATAGCTTCCACCTGCATCAGGTGGAATCCGAATGCGGAAGATGGAATTCCCATCCCTCAATTGAATTAAAATCTCCACTACCGACCCTATCTTTTGCAGTCTGTTTCCCTGTTTGCAGTTTTACCCAACATCCCTACCCTACCGCCCAGATCTTCTAACCACCTTTCTGGTTGCAGGACCCCCCGAAAGGCCGCCGCGGCGATGAGCTCCACTCCCGCCTCGGACGCCAGCGGCTTCTGGAGTCTGGAGCCTAACATTTCCTACTCATCCGGGCCTTACCTGCCCGACCACCACCCGCTCGGACCCCGTCGCGATGCCCTCTACGTCATCATCCCCATAACCGTGCTCTATCTACTCATCTTCGTCAGCGGACTCGTCGGCAACGTTAGCACCTGTGTCGTGATCGCGCGCAACAAGTCCATGCACACCGCCACCAACTTCTACCTCTTCAGCCTAGCCGTCTCGGACCTGTTGCTCCTCGTATCCGGGCTTCCGGCCGAAGTCTACCTCGTCTGGTCTAAGTACCCCTATGTCTTCGGCGAGGCGTTTTGCGTGCTCCGGGGCCTCGCCGCTGAGACCTCCACCAATGCCAGCGTACTAACCATTACAGCGTTCACGATCGAACGGTACCTGGCCATCTGTCATCCGTTCCTGGCGCAGACTATGTCCAAGCTGCCGCGGGTGGTCAAGCTGAACCTCATGATCTGGCTGCTGGCGCTGTCCTGCGCGGTCCCGCAGGCACTCCAGTTCGGCATTGTGCAGTACGGTTCCGAACCGGAGAATGTGGTGTGCGTGCTCAACAAAGTGATAGTGAGACACTCGTTTGAACTATCAACGTTGGTGTTTTTCGTTTTGCCCATGTTGCTGATCACGGTGCTGTATGCGCTGATAGGACTGAAGCTGAGGAAGTCGAATATGATGAAGAGGGGAAGGGGAGGGGTCGACGGCATGGCGAGGGGCGCGTACTCAAGGGGTCCGAGGCAGTGGAGGCAAACCACTGGAAGATCGTCGAGGAGGGTGCTGAAGATGTTAGGTAAGGAGAGTGGCATTTTTAATTACGTAGGGTTAAGCATCAAAGTTAACCTTCCGTTACTCGCGTCAATATTTTAACATGGTTACTCGCGCCATGTACTGAGTTCACCGATAGGATTTTTCTTGCACTGTCATATGTACTAATTTTGTATATAAGCGATAACAATTAAGGATTTGTAGGCATTGTGGTCAAATCAAGAAAAAAAAATTCACCATCTAATCAACATGCAGGAGGCTGTTAAATTCCGTTCACGTGATTTAACATATACGGAGAAAAATGTTTAGTTGCACCCAGAGAAATAGACTGTTAAAACTGGGGGGGGGGGGTGACACGACAAGCGTTTTCATGCAGAAAGCGTGTTCTCTTAGAATCCGATGACACCAGAGTGCGCTGGCGTATTATCGCCACATTTTGAACGCCTTGAAGGAACATGGAAACGGTCACGTGACTTATTTTGCAAAGTCATGCTATTTTAACCTCGTGAAATTGAAAAGTAAACAAAGCAGTTCAAGTGTTTCACGGGATTACGATAATTGTCACTCTAAGAACGTTTCTTGGTTATGTTTTCGTTTTCCCGTCAGGTTATATTCGATGTTATCTTTCAGCGATATACCATTAGCGCCTCTCATGTCATTTGAAGAGGGCAGTCGAAACTATCCCGTTTCACTCCCCTGGTTAAAACAACAGCAAAACTCTTATGGAGCAAGATGCGCTCGAATAAGTGTACACGGAAAAAATTCTGATGCGTTTAGCCCATGGATTTAATAAATTGCGGAAATAGTACAGTTTTTTTATCATTTTAGTATAAAAACATGCCAGTATACACGGAAAAAACTGGACAGTACTAAGCCCTGTCCGGACAATAGTGAGTGCTGTCCAATAGAGTACTCAATGCCGTTCTGATAACACTGGTTACTGTTTTAAGCAACACTATTGCTGGATAGCTCTGGTTTCTGCGCCGAACTGTAGTCAGTACTATCCAGTTGTTTCCAAGTAATGGCTTTAAACAAAAAATTATGTAATCAAAGAAAAAATAATGAATTTTACAAAGTTTTCAATATTTTTGGCACCGCTGAGTCCAAATTTCATATCAAAAATGAATTTTGACAGATGATAGCTGTCATTATTGCTGTCAATATTAACAAATTTGAGTTTTTTTATGAAATCAGAGTTCTTATTTATTGTGTAATTTTACATAGATTTTTTACAGTGTATGTGACCAATACTTCACTTCTCAGAATATTATTGTGTGTACATAACTTTTGTTATTATGCATTAAAACATTATGAAAACAAGAATCGAAAGAACTAATATATATTCCTCAGTTAAAAGAAATTCATTTCGAATTGAATGATTATTCTGTCGGTAGATGGAATAGCGTTTTCTCACAAATAGTCAATTTCTGACCTGGAAGTATATACGCACACAAAACCCAGTAGATGTTATAATGTTATTTCTGCTTTTACGCGTATGACAATTCCGTTACTGTTACCGAATTTCGTCGATAATTTAAATTCAAAGAAAAATGCAAGGTAATTGTAAATGGAAAAAAAATCTACATAGACTTGTGGAAACAATATCAAAAATATATTAATTAATTATGATGCTGGAACTAAATAATAATTTTTATTATTAAAACAGCTCGGAAAAACTTCCTTCTTCGGCTGAAATTGTTTCGAGACAGCATGGTAATTTTGTCTTCGCGGCTTTTGTCCTCGTGGTACAAATTCAATGAGCATATTATAAATAGAACTGCTTATAACGTTAAGATTAACTTGACAAATTGCATATTCAATCATTTGAAGATTTTGCCACACAACGATTGAGCTAAAATAGTATAATTTCATGCTATAACAGCACACAATTTATCCTATTCTTGCACGAAATAATCGCGTGCTATAATAGTAAGAGTAAATTATGCGCTAAACGCTTGGGAGTTTTTCCGTGTACTTACCTGTACCTACAAGCCCAGACGGAGCTCGAGTCCGATCGCGCGCTTTGTTATTATTTTTTTAAGAAGATATTATTTAGATTATTCTGTAAGATATTACAGATTAATGACAACAATAGAAGCACTGTACGAAAACAGTTTATAAATTAAAAAATCATTGTTTCGATAGAGTCATTCAACGCCACAAAAGTCAACCCCCTTCCGCAGTGACAAAGAATGAAACTCGAGAAAAAAGTGCTCTAGTCCATTTTAGCAGTCCGACCTCTGGGAGAAAGCTCTTTTTTTAGCATGTACGTAGAAAACGATGTCTTTCTCTGCGTAGAAATAATGCATTATTGAACATAGTATGACTGTTGAATATACTGTTATAGGTCACTGTATACGATTATGTTCTGTCACATGAATCTCAATTCCCCTGCAGAAACTCACTTAGTTTTGGTACCGAAACGACTCAGGCGATGGAATGACCGGACTCGAATTGGTCCCGGAATGAAACGCAAAACAGGGTCGCAACGATGTCAGCTGCGACCAATTTCGGACTTCGTTTCCGCCGCGTACAGACAAGGTATCGGACCCCGAAACATGGGTGGGTCACGGCCGACGTCGTTGCGATTGCGATGGAGAGTTTCATTTAGACCCCGAACTGACGTCGGTATCCGCCGTCGTTCCGGGCCCAAATCTTTTTGTCACGTCGGGTCGGCACCGGAAATTTCTCCATGAGATTCTATTAGAGATCCTAATTTTACGGAGCTTCGGAACTTGGAATCTTCGAACATTTCGAAGCTTCGAAGGCAGTTTCGAATTTCGAAGTTCGAAGTTCGAAGTCAAGAAGTTTGAAATTCGAAGTCCGAAGTCCGAAGTCGAAGTCGAATGTCGAAGTTTCAGAATTCGAAATTCGAAGTTTGTAACACGGCATTTTCAGTTCCGTATTCCAAATGTTTATGTTTCGATTTTGCGCTACCAGGCGGATCAAAATTCAATTTCAAAATCATTTTATTTAGCGGTTATTAATTCATTGTTCTTTGTATTTCTGAATCGCCACCTCAAAATTGGAATTTGAATCTGACATTTCGAAGAAAAAACAAATGTTTGTCGCGGTTAGATGTTTGGTTGCGGTGGAGATTTGCATCGTCCCTTTGGCAGCGCTCGTGGTGTCAACCTCGTGTGGCCGTGCCACACAGGAGACCGATTTTTTTAGATTGCTTCAGTTTAGCACCTTAAATTAACTTCGTTACTAAATAATACTTCACTGGTATACGTTATTGTTATTTTTAGGGGTTCCAAATTATTGAAAGCTGTAAAATAAGGTTTCTAAAGAGATTTGAATAAACATAAAATTGGCAAAAATATATTGGTATCACACAAATCGATGCCTCTTACGAAGATTAGGATATCTCAAAATGTGGTTGAAGACTAGGACATCTCCATTTAACAATACTCCGAGAAGTCCTAGTCTTCAACCATATTTTGAGATGTCCTAATTTTCGTAAACGAAAAAATATCTATCTCAACAACAGAATATTAGTTTTTAAATAAATTTTACCAAAAAAAATTAAAATTCATTTCAGCGGGTTCAAGCTTAATTATCTCAATTGCAGTAAAACAGGTGTTTTTTCTAATTTGTAAGGATTCTTTATCACATTCTAAATTAAAAATGGGTTATTATAAATATGTTTACGAATAAAGGAAGGTTTGAAATATCATTAATATATTTGTTTAATAATTTGTTGATTGCAAACAGTATTATTGCAATTCAATGTTGCAGATAAATTTTATGCGGGTGAATTTTACCATAGTAACTAAGCCGTAATTTCAGTGAAGTGACTAATGAGGATTAAATGTCGACAAAACATTATCGATATTATTCAAATATAGACTAGCCTTTTGTCCGACATTTTGTTCAAAATTTACGAATATTTAAATCGAAATGCCCAGATAGATAAATACCGCAAACTTTGTACAAAATTTTGCACAATCATGTTTGACTGCGCGTTTTTCTGTTTAGATACTAAGAACTTTGCACAAACTTTGAGCAAATTGTACGCAAACATGTTGTCTGCACATTTTTCTATTAGGGTGAATCGAAAATTGTAATACTAACCATATTTAAATAATCTTCACGTACGCCGCAATACAACAAGATTATATATTTGTATAATATACGTATATCATTTCAATACTTTCGGAACAATACATTATCCATTTACGTAAAATGTATGTCGAGCTCTATTAAAGTAAGGTAAAGGCACTGGTTCGGTACTTTTTAACGGACGTCTCTGTGAAAAAAATTTGTTGCGATAATAAACATTGATATTTTTATTACTGCAATCGTGAGAACGAAAAGTTGTAATAATATGAGGATAACGACGCTACATTAACGACAAATATTCAACAAAATGGACATCGTTGTTTCAACGAGGAGTCTTTTTTCAGTGCGGAAAATATTATTTGAACACATGACTTATCCTACACTGTAAAAAATCAGGTGCCTAATTTTAAGGTAGGAAAGCCGTGAATAGTGACAAACTTATACAATTAAAGAGTAAAATAATTACAATAAGTTGATGTAAAACTAGTATGTTGTTAATTAAAGTACGAGGAATCGATTTCTGAAATAAAAAAAACATGGGTTACCAGCTAAATCCTGAGAAAACTATGAACGAATTTGTACATGTTTTTATAGGAATTAACCTAAAATACGCAACTTTGTTCATTGTTTTCACAAGATCTAACTGGTGACCAATGTTTTTTATTTCAGAAATCAAGTACGCGTACTTTAATTAACCTTAGTTAATTAAGCTTTAATTAAAATACACTGAGAAAAATATTCTATGAAAAATTATTAGAATTCCAGTAAATTTTACAATATGAAATAGGAATCGCGACGTATCGTATCCCATTTGGACAAATTTATTATATCGTCAAAGGTGGCATTACTACAAGTTAATTTTACTATATTATCTGGGAAAAATTCTTCGAAGTCATACTAATTTTGTTCAAATAGGAAAGGATACGTCACAATTCCTAAATGATATAGAATACAATTTATAAAATTATAAAATTTACTCAAAACTTTTTCACTCAATAGACACCATAAATGTTTAAACGTTTAAAAACTAGACAAAGCTGTATTTTTTCTAGCGTATTCTCTAAATTTCAAAAAGTGTAAAAACGTGCACTTATTTAAATAAATGTATATGCACTTAAAATAACTTATTAAGTGTGCATGTATACTTATTTTTTTGGGTGCACGACTTTTCACTTAGAATAAATGAATATTCACTTATTGCAATTTAGAAAGTATACGTTAAGTGTTCGATAAGGGAACATTTACCTGATCCACTATCCAACACGCGATAGTTTTTTGTAAAGCTTTTGCAGAGATCGTATCAAAAGCAATGGGCATTGGATAGATAATGAGAGTAATAAAACGATATATCTCAAGAAAAAATTTAGTACATCTAAATAAATGTTCTTTGCAATAAAAAAAGGTATTGTTTGTATTGGCACTGAGCACGACATTCTTGGCAAATTCTGATTCGTAAACAGCATCACCTTGAAATATATGTTTAATTAAATGCGTGTAGTTTTAATATGATTCAATAAAATTTTTTTTGTGAATTAATTACGTAATATGGCGTTGGACGAACAAGTGGGTAATTGTTTTTTTTTAACAAATTGGTGCCAGCATTTGATCAGAATATTTATGTCAGTGTTGACACACCGATATCCAACTCTTTAATATCACATGGTATGTTTCATTTCATTTCAACAAAAACATAAATTCTGATAGGATTACTTGTAATAGTATTTTTGACAAATGAATGTGTAAAATTGTAAAACGTTTAAAGTAGAACATTTCATTATATCGTTTAAAAAACTTCGTTTTTTAAACTATCGACTTAAACTATCGTTTAAAACTATTTGTGAATGAAATTGTAAATAATAATAAACAGAATACAGTTTGTGTATATAACAAAGTAAAAAATAAACCTGCATTTTATTTTGGATGATTTCTCGGCTAAAATACATTTACGATTTCCAAAAACTGATTTTGGAATCAGTTTTTTGATTTTTCAAGGGGGAAAAGAAGTAACAAAATCAAGACATTTCATGAATATTTTTGAAAATGTTTACGCTATTTTTTAGAAAGATCCATATAAAACTGTTGACAACTCGGTCATAATTCATTTTAAAATGATGAATGGTGTCTCCGTCGCCAAATTGAGAACGTACTGTGTGTCGCTTGTCTCGTGAGAGAGCGTTTCCGGGAACAATGCACCGCAAAAACTTTTAAGAAGTTGTGCGCCAAAATGGCTGAAAAAGTAAAACGCATTTTTGTACACTTTCTACTGATAATTCCTTCCGAAATATAATATAAATTAGGTCACCCAGTTTCAAAACGTAGTGCGTCAATGCCAACAAATACTCAAACGACGAGTAAAATTATTGATTCGTTTATTAAGATATATTGTGTTTTAACCGTAGATAAAATGGATGATTGAAAACGCTACAAATTAACCTTAAGACCGTAACGAAACTCCGGTTACTCTAATATTTGCAACCGGTTACTCTAATATTTGTAGTTCGTCAGATTAAATTATTACAGACATTAATTTATAAAACGACTCTTTTAATAAAAAATGTGAATTACATATCAACGAATAAAAATTGCCATAAACGGGTATTATCCCTATCAGCGAAGAATATTTAATAATATTAAAAAATATTTTAGGAATATTTTAGTCACATTTTTAAAAATATTCTAAAAATATGTCTAAAATATTGTTTAATATTCAATAATATTATTTTAATATTGCAGGAACTTTATATGTCCGGCTAAAATAATATTATTGTAATATTTATTTAATATTTTTATAATATTTTTATAACATTATTATTAGATGTTTATATTAATCTGGAAGTATAACTTCTTTGGCTGAGTGGTTATAC
>JABFPB010004787.1:0-14296 GCA_022817645.1 Ceratoteleas bidentatus
TATATAATTTTGTTGTTTATAATGTTCGTTAGAATATTTTTAGTTTAACATTTCAGTTTTGGTTAATGTGCATCCATTAATTAATTTGGTTAATGTGCAGCGATTAATCGTTTTAGTACTTGGCCTGAACTTTTCAGTTACACTGAAAGTTTTACATTGTTATAAGTATAAATAGCCTTCCTAGTTTTGTTAGTTTCGTTCTTTTTATTAGTGTTGTTAGTTTCGTTCATTTTATAGGTTTTAAAGAAGTATAAAAATCATGAACAACAAAATTTTTATTAACAAACAAATTTGTTAGTCTATTTTTAATTAAAAAAACGCAAGTTCAACAAATAAACTCGCAAATGTTATTTGTTAATACAATTTTTTTCATGATTTGTTACTTTAAAACCTCTAAAATTAACGAAACAAACAACACTAACAAAAAGAACGAAACTAACAAAACTAGGAAAGCTATTTATACTTATAACAGTGTACATCATATAAGATTTTTTTGAATTCGGAAGAAATTTAATTTGGCGTCTTAATTTGTATGGTTGCTCATTTCTAGTAAACAGTTTTAGAAATCTTGTAATTTGGAATTACACATTTATGTGATAAATTACGGTGTTTATAAAATGAACTTAGCCCGGGTATATCAGATCTGTAGTTATCCTAAAGAGAAAAAGTTGATGACAGGTGTGAATTGCAGTCTGTATCGAATCGAATTACAAACTTCATTTCCGGGTTTTTGATTGGCTCTCTTGTGTTGGGCTGCTATTCTGATAGTGTGTTCCGAAAACCATTTTTGGGACAGTTTTCGGAACTCCGCCGTTTTTTGAAAAATTTACACAAATTGTTCGATAATTCGACATAAAAGTGACATAAAATTGTTCACAAAATTGTTCACAAATTTTAAAATCAGTGATTATAAAATTTCAAACAGTCCAGGTCCTAGCGCTATTTTGTTTTCCCCTGAAAACTACCTTACACTCAGAGAAATTATTTTGTAGTTCCAAATAAATTTATTTGTTATAAATAACACTTTATTGGCAGTAAGTAAATTCTGTATTTGTGACAAATAAGTTTATTTGGATCTAATAAATAAATTTTATGGGTGTATGACATCATGTATATTACGGAAGTATCATCTAATTATGCTGTTTTTGTTTGACTTGATATTCACCGGAAACTCTCTTGATGCATTAATATTACAAATTTAAAAACGTGTAATAAAATTGTTTCAAATGGTATAACGGAAAACGCAGTTTTCCCTTATGAAGAACTCGTTTCATATTTTTCGGTATCTTTTTTATCAGTGTTGATGATTTGGTTTGAAGTGAAGTGTTTTGTATACAACTGGAAATGTGCCACTTGTATACCACTTTTACTTTTCTCATCAGTGACTTTTCGTCAACGATTAGAAAAAAGTGAGTAGAATTCAATCCCATGAAACAATGAATCCTGAATATTTAATATATTTAGAGAAAAATTGAATTAATTTTACTTTAGTGAGGAATAATTAATGCGTTTTTTGAGTATGTCTAATGAATTTTTTCCGGTATTGTTATAAACTGCGATATAAAATGGTAATTTTAATATGTATAATTTTTTTATTATTTAAATTAAATGAAAATATTTTTAATTAATTAATTTTAATTTATAATAAGTCACGCTTTCGTTAATGTTGACAATTGTTTATGTTTTAATGTAATTTGTTTTAAGTAAATAATTTTAATTTACAATAAGCTTCCCTTTCAAAAAAAGTGTATTATATAAGTTTTACATTTATTATTAAAGATTATTAATTTTCGGAATTATTATAATATGTGATGAACATTATCAATTTTTATTCTTATCATTTTTTACTTTTCAAATTAAATTATTTTTGATTGATTATGTTTAATTTATAATCGGTCGCTCTTGAAACATGTTTTGAAATAAAACAGTTGCAGTTTTACTTTAAAACATGTTTTTGAGTAAAGAAATTCTGTCGAATAGAGACATAAATTTCTGGCTTAGCTAATTGAATTTTATATTTTTCACTAAGAAAATATAATGACTGACGACTGAAAGTCATCAGTGCAAAATGCGGTTGATCTCGGAGATGATGCCGAGTCTGAACATGTTGCTGCAACGAAATGTAAAGCGTGGCTTCATTGTAAACTATTGGATAATAAATCAGATGTGCTGTGCAACTACTATCAAAGAACGTACAAAAGCAAACTATAGCGATATGGCGACATCCTAAAAAACATGGTGTGGAAAATCGCTCAGAAGCACCATTGGATCAGCATCAGGATCAGCTGAAACGTAAAGGAAATATGGACCCGAGCTGTACCAGATATAAGGCGATAACTGACGTCATTCGAGATTCGATCGTGATGGATTGGACCCTTTTTATAGGGTGGAGCAGAAGGGTTTCCAAAAACTTATACATTTCTTTGAGCCCACGTACACGATGCCTCACCGTACAACAATTTCTCGCCAGATACCAAAATTGTATGAGGAGACTAAAACGGGAGTACTGGAGACTATAAAGCAAGACTTCGCTGAGGGTAAGTCTATACTTTTTACAAGACTATTCACGTTTATATGATTTACGTGGATATGTAACCAATAACAATATGACACTTTTTACTTTTCTTTCGTTCAATTTTGACTCTATTTATATCTTGTAACGTTCACCAACCCGCAAAACCGTCGGCGCAAACACGGCGGGGGCAAATCTCGAACAGGCTCGGGGGACGTCATGGGAAATCATCTGGGGCCGTCCGGACGTCGGAATGCCGGTTGCACGCGAGCAACCGGCCTCAACTTGTAAACAAACGCGACAGCGGCATGGGAACAGTTGGTCGATCTGCCATACCGGCGGCGGATCAAGTGGGCTTTGAGTTAGTTCATGGGCGCTGGGGAAGGTGGCGCGGCAAACACGTTGGTTTCGTGGCGGGGAGCGAGTTTGCCTTTTTGAGAAATTGTTACGACGCGAGATCAAGAGCGAGTTTGCGAATTGAGAAGGAGCATTTCTGGCCCTATATAAAGGCGAGCGCGAGCTGGAGAGGGCACTACCGGTACAGTGACAGTCACAGATCACATCTCCTGAAGCAAGGAGGCCTGTACCCGAAGTAAGGCAACCAGGTAAAAGGCAACAATTGGATCTGTAAAGGATCTTCAGGACACTGTACAAATACATTCAGAGGAAATAGCCAACCTGAAGAAAGGACGAACGACAAGCAGCATCAACCCAATACAAATTCCATCTATACCTGCACCAAAGTTCGATCGGAACTTTGGTGCAGGTATAGATGGAATTTGTATTGGGTTGATGCTACTTGTCGTTCGTCCGAGACTACTACAACATGGTGGCCCCAGACGGAAGCCAATTGGCCCAGTTGGTAAATAATTGTCTCATAACCACTGCAAATGATGGGTGGGAACTAAAAAGAGACCGTGTTAATGTACTGGAAGAGTTTGAGAAGGCCTTCAAAGCACTATTGGAATGAAGGCTTCCAGTTCAAAGTGCGGCGTAACTTAGAGTATGGATTCTATAGCCAAGGAAAATAACTGAGTAGGACGGAATATGCTTTCAAAAAGATAAACAAAGCCTTTCGACTGACATACCTGACCATCAGATTGTTAACTTTCTGGCAAGACATTTCTCCAAGGAAGTCCAGCCGATCGTTTTGATGGGGCGAATAAGGGATTTGGATTCCTTTTTGCAACTTCTGGAGGAGATGGATCAGGCAGGACCCATTAACTCAGACAGAACCTCTAACCAGCAATCAAATGGGCAAAATGGTCAACGTGGAGATCGACCATCAAACGGAGTGGAAGGAAGACAGCAGGGAAACTTCAAGGCGAATCAAGGAAGGCCACAACAAACCAGCAGACAGGAGTTTAAGAATAGGAACCAAAAGGGACCAAGAAACTGTGGCCGTGAGGGCAACTATAAAAGGGAGGGAACTAACCCGATCCATGCAAGAAATGATCAGAGAAGGGTCAACCAATCTGGATGAAATCACCGTAGATATTCATCCGCCTCCGGAAAACTATTAGAGCCTGTGCCAAGCTTGTCCCCAGTTACAAAGCTCATAAACTTGAAACAGGGGAGGAGAAATCGCAACTACGGATTAGGAAAATTTCGTTTAAAGATATTTTCGAACAAAGAGAAAAATATAACTGTCCACTAGCAAAAATAATTATTCAAGCTGTGTGGACTCTAATTTTGGTGGATACAGGTAGTGAAATAACTTGCATATCCGAGGACTTCTACCAGGAGAACCAAAAGGAATTTGGAAGGTGTGCGACTCCAATTGTTGGAGTAATCATCACTGACGCCCCTGGGGGGCGGCCAGTGAAGGTAAAGAAGCAAATTTACTGCTATGAAAATGCAGGAAAATGCTATGAATTCATAGCAGTTCCATTTGGCTTGAAAACGAGTACAGCTGCTCTTGTGAGAGCCCTGGACATGGTCCTGGGAGGAATTGGAATTTTATTATTGCAATTTGTTCAGAATTGTCATTCTGAATTTATTGGGAATTGAGCCTTTCCAAAAAAATCATAATTCCGGTATTTACTTTTATTATTTTCCTCTCGGTCCTCCGTCGTACGCTCTCGCTCACGCCGTCACCTAGCGACGGCGCGCACGGCGCATCTCCGCCGCGCATGAATTCGGGCAGCCGCCGCTCGGCTCAACGCCGTTGCAAGCCCATAAAGTAAGTTCGCGCGCTAGCGTCTGACACGTAACACGCGGCGCGTCCCGTTGCTCCACAGAGCTTTTTTCCGCCACGCGGTACGTTCTTTTTTCAGGAGGAGAAAGCCAGGGTAGGTGTATGGCGGACGGCGAAAGTTTCATGTTCTTTTTGTGACCCTTTCCCTTCCGCCCAATTCGTTCGGAATCCGTTCGAATTGGGATTTTCCTATGGTTTTCGGAATCCGTTAACCGAGTTGATCGAAATCCGTTCAATCTGTTCCCCAATTTATTTTCAGCTTGAGTTGCTCGCCAGAGGCCAGTTTCCCTTGAGACCCTTTATGCGCGAATTTTCGAACGCGGATTTTCAGTTCAGAATTTGCGCTATTTTGATGGAATTTAATTTAGTTTAAACTCACAGTAAACGCGATGAATTTCTTTCCGACGTGTTTATGTTTGAAGTGTTTTGCCCCGTGTTTATGTTTTCCATTGTGGGAAAATTAGTATTTGATCACCGAAATTAAATTCAGTTGTGGCATTTATGCGAATCATTATATCTTCTTAAGTCAACATGATTACTGATTTTGCGAGCGGATACTCCTGCGTTTTTGCTGATATTAGGTAGCTTATTAATTTGCTTCGTCTCGACACTCTGCTAAATTCGTGGCACCGCCGGAAATGCGTTGCTTTGAATTGTTTGCGCTGCCGAACCATCCTTTTATGTTATGGGAGAACTGTAGAACGCTTTTTCTAACAATATACCAATTTTACCACTTTTCCTGGATTTTTCTTGTTGTTCAACCCTTCCTCTGCGACTAGTTGAATTGCACGGCTTTTTGGAGCAAATTTACTAACCCCCAATTTAACATTAAGTAGTCTCACACCTAATGTTATCAAACCATGACATTTTGAGGTTAAATAGTAACCAGCCACTGATAAGCTATTGGTAACTACTTATCATATAAAAATGAACTGATTATCCATAACAGAAGCGTTTTTTGGTCCTTCGAGCTGGATATAACCTCAAAATTGTCAAAAGTTTCATAACCTCAAAATTGGCCTATTTTTGTTCCTATTTGGTGGAACTTCATTCTGAACGATTAACACCAACATGGCAGAACGAAAACCAATTGGTGCGATGCAGAATGAAGTTGCCCTGGTATCAGGTAGTATTAGTAGATTATTAATTAATGTGAAAAAGAGAGGGATGGCTAATCTCACGCAAACCTATTTGGAGAGCCGAATAAGTAAATTGAACGAGTATTATGACAAAGCTATGAGCCATCATGCAGAAATCCTTGCTGGAACGACGGAGGAATTGCGAGCTCAAACTCCTTACTTCCAGCAAAAAATCTTTGAAAACTTATTAGAGCAGTATGGAATGGCCGAAGAATACCTGACTACTAATCTTGACGTGGTAGTAGCCAAATCGGTTCCTCCTTCCCACCACTCCACCCTTCACGAGTAATCAATTGACTTCAGAGGAGATAACATGTTGAACATGGTTAGGTTACCTAAGCTGGATCTTCCTAGTTTTTCCGGGAATATTCAGCAATGGCCTCAGTTCAGAGATATGTTCTCTGCAGTCATTCACAAAAATCCACATATTGCTAGTGTTCAGAAATTGCAATATTTATCATCATGCCTTACTGGGGAAGCCAAAGAGTTGATCTCTTCCCTTGCTTTGACTGATGCCAATTATAAGGTAGCCATCGATTTACTAATTAGTCGTTATAACAATAAACGCATCCTCCTTAACTCCCTGTTAAGTAATTTGACTTCGTTTCCTTCGACGAAATCCGATAATCTAGCTGACTTGAAAGCTGTGTGCAATAGCTGTACGGTCACCCTAGAGTCCATAAGAAAACTCTCTGTCTCCACAGAGGGGTGGGACCCATTAGTCATTCACTTATTAGTGCTTAAATTCGATAAGATACTACAGAAGGAGTGGGAGCAGTCACTGTCTGGCACAACTGAATTTCCGACATTCGACATTCTAGACAAGTTCCTTATGGAACACATCAATGTTTTAGAGGTCCTTTCGGCTAGCTCCAAGCATCTAAAATCGAATGAACCCCTATTTAGACCAAAGAGCTATCACAATATTACTCTGAAGTCTACTAAGCCCTCTGACAGAACCAAGGTAAGAGATACCCATGCCACAAATGCGGGCGTATCCAACATAGGGAATATTAGTTCTAAAGCACAATGCCCTGCATGTGCGCAGGACCATTTTATTACAAAATGTCCTACATTCGGCAAACATACTCCTCAGCAACGGTATGAAGAGGTGAAATCCTGGAAATTGTGCCTCAACTGTTTGAGCTCACAGCACCTCAATGTCCCAGCAAACTTAATTGCAAAGTTTGTCAAAAACGCCACAATACTTGGCTTCATTTCCCCACTAAGGGAGAACAAAAGGAGGCAATCGGTGGACCAACTTTCGCTTCTCCGGGCGAAAAGGTCGCTCTTCACACCCTGAAAACAATGACGGGACCAGTTCACCTTGCCACCGCTCGAGTGATTATCAAAGCTCAAGGTGGACAGATTGAATGCCGCGCTCTGATCGACCAAGGCTCAGAGGCGTCATTTATTAGCGAAACAATCGTTCAAACCCTGAAGATACCGTGTCCGTACTGAGGTATCTATCACGGGACTAGGGTGTTTGACTGGCACCAAGGTGAGAAGCCTAGTATCCATGAATATTGACCCACACTACCGAACTGGAAACTACCCTTCAGACTTTCGTCTTGCAAAGTATAACCAGCTATCAGCCTCCGTAGGTAGATTGGATCTCATTCGAACAGCTTGGGTTCATTCAATTAGCCGATCCTCAATTGACTAGGTTAGATAGAATAGACGTACTGATAGGAGCCGATGCATACGGCCTATTATTGCAAAAGGGAGTGAAACATTTGGGGGGTTCAATGGTAGCCCAAAATACAACGCTAGGTTGGGTCCTATCAGGCGCGATACAGTTGGGATTGAATGCGCGCATGTCCAGTCATCACGCCACTACCCACGACCTCGGCGAGCAACTCGGCGATCATCATTTCGCTGCCACTTATGCGAGGAGTCTTGATGGAAGTTACTCCGTTAGGCTTCCATTCAAACCAGGTAGGGATCGGTCTAGTCTGGGACATTCAGAGTCGATTGCTCTTGCAACTCTGACCAGACAACAGAGGAAACTCAATCAGGATGAAGCTTTGAGACAGGCCTATCAGGAGTTCCTTCAGGAGTATGAGGACCTCGGCCATATGGAGGAGCTCAAGCCTGAGCAGGTAGACAAGTCTCGAGTTTATCTGCCTCATCATGGTGTTCTGAGAGAGGACAAGACCACTACGAAACTCAGAGTTGTTTTCAATGCGTCTTGTCCCACCTCTACAAAAGTTTCCTTGAACGATGTACTTGCGGTAGGTCCGAAACTTCAGACAGACATAACTAGTGTTATACTCAACTGGAGACTACCCAAGTACGTTCTCAGTGCGGACATCGAGAAGATGTTCCGCCAAATCCTCGTTAACCCGGTGGATCGCCATCTGCAGAATATCCTCTGGATAAAACCGCAAACTAACCAAGTAGTGAGATACCAATTAATTACCGTCACTTATGGTACTGGACCTGCTCCATATCTCTCTATGAAGGTACTGGAGGAACTAGCCAACACTTACAAACTACAGTTCCCTTTAGCTTACCCAGGCCTGTCCAGATACCGTCATGTCGATGATATTATGTTTGGCGCTGATGACAAGCTCATCCTCCTTGAGACAAAGGATCAAGTCATCCAAATGCTTAAAAAGGGAGGTTTCGTGCTGAAAAAGGGGCATACTAATACATGTGGCATCCTCTCCTCACAAGAGCAAGCTGATGAGCTCAAGCTCAAGCAGGACAGCGGACAGCCTATAGTCAAACTCCTGGGCATTCATTGGAATGAGGAAACAGATGACTTTATCATCCCAGTTCCATTTTTTGATGAGCAGGCAAAAACTAAAAGAGAGATGTTGTCATCCGTGGCATAGCGCTATGATCCGCTCGGCTGGTTATCGCCCCTCGTCATCAGAGCAAAGTGTTTACTGCGATCTCTTTGGCTGCTCAAAATGAATTGGGATGACGATCTACCTCAGGGTACTCGTTGTGAATGGAATTCTTTAGTTCAAGAGTTTGCTCTCCTTCCTGAGCTAAAGTTTCCGCGTTGGGTCCAATATGGATCCCATACCGTCCAACGTGAACTACTCGGGTTCTGTGACGTTTCCCTCAAAGCATATTCCGCTTCGGTCTATCTGAGGGTAACAGACGTCAGTGGCAGTTCTCATTCTCACCTACTGATGGCCAAGTCGCGAGTAGCCCCACTGAAAACCATCAGTATCCCTCGATTGGAATTATTAAAGGATCTGATTATCCACTTGAAATCCGTATTAGACCTACCTAATATTCCTGTGATCTGCTTTTCCGAATCACAAATTGTGCTCGCTTGGCTGAGGAAGCAACCGTCTCTCTGGGTTACCTTCGTCTCCAATAGAGTCTCGGCTTTGCAAACCGATCTTCCCGAAGCGGTTTGGAAACACGTCAAGTCCAAAGATAACCCGGCTGACATGAATTCCCGAGGCTTAACAACTATGGAGTTCTAGAACGCCAGACTCTGGTGGTCCGGTCCTGATTGGATCATTTCTGCTGATTTCAATCGAGAGCCTGACACGACGGTTCACGAGACCCAAGATGAGAAACGCGAAAAACACGCTCGTGCAGCTATTTCAGTAGCGACGCCCCTGACGGTGAATATCAACACCTCTGATTGGGGGCGTGTCATTCGAATTCTGGGATATGTTGTCCGTTTTGCATTTGCTCGTCGTCGGAAAACGATGGGCCCGTTCAACGCTTTGTCTCAATTTGAGATTTTCGAAGCTAAGAGATTGATCGTTAGTCAAATCCAACAGAAGGCTTTTCGGCAAGAAATGCTATCCTTGCAAAAAGGTGAGCCGCCCTAATCTTCTAATTTGGACTAATTCGCCTTGGAGGCAGACTGAGTAATTCTTCGTTAGCGACGTCAGTCAAGTACCCCTTGATTTTGCCATCCAATCCAGTTACCGATCGACTAATTAGAAGATCCCACTTGCTTACGTGACACGGAGGAGTCAATCTCACTTTGAGTCATCTTCGAACGCAATATTGGGTTCTGAATGCACGAAACCGTGTGAAATATATGGTACGCACTTGCCTTAACTGCGCTCGCCTCAAACCCAAAATCAGCCGCCAACTCATGGGACAACACTTCCGTCTACTCGCTGTCAACCATCAAGGCCCTTCACTCACTGCGGCATCGACTATGCCGGCCCTATACTCGTCAGATCTGCTCCAGGAAGGGGCAATAAAACTCAAAAGGCTTGGATTGCCTTGTTTGTTTATTTTGCTACAAGGGCGATTCATCATGAAGTCGTCTCTAGCCACTCGTCAGCAGCGTTTCTTGCTGCACTTGAGAGATTCGTTAGCAGGAGAGGACTGCCAAGCTCGATCACCTCTGACAACGGCACCACGTTTCAGGAGGCTGATCGAGAACTTAGAAATGCCTTCAAATCCGCCTTAACCGACAAGTCCATCCTCAACAAATACAACCAGGATGGGCTGGAGTGGAAGTTCATTCCATCAGCCGGCCCACATTTCGGTGGGATCTGGGAAGCGGGAGTGAAGTCCGTAAAGCATCATTTGAAGAGAACAATAATTGACTTCAGTCCCACTTATGAGGAATTGAGTACCATGCTCTGTCGTATCGAGGCCTGTTTAAATTCGAGGCCTCTAGCACAATTAACCGATGATCCGGAGTCTCTAGAAGCCTTAACTTAAGAAGCGTTCATGTTACCCTCGACTCCTTCTATTGAACAAGCATTTAATAAAGACACCATTTGTGTCATATTCGTCACAGTTATGGTCCAAGTCACCTTTCGTCTAGTCTATCTGACAGGTCTAATGTTAGTCCCTGATCTGTGCATTCTAATTCACATGATGTTCCATAGGTAATCATCTCGGACTACCTGGACCTGAACCCTGAGGCCCAGGCTGATGGAAGAACACCAGCTCAGACACAGGACACGCTACAACCATGACTACCACCCCAGCTACCGATCCCAAGCCGTCTCTCGCTCATACCTCCACGACCGTGTCACTCTCGAATACCATCGAACGAAAACGTAAAGCAGATTCCGACTTACCCTTACTGGAAAATGCGCTGCAGGTCCAACCGCGTCAAGAACCGCCACCGCAACCATCTCTACCGGCCCTATTTGAAATAGTGCCTACTTATGGTGAGGTGTTGTCGGTACCCTATACGGCCATCCATCGATACCGGGAGTGGAAGTATTGGCACGGCGGCGGCTTGGGAAAAGTTAAAATTCTGTTTGATGGCAGCGGCAACGTACGCCTTATGATCCTGATGCGGGACAAGCGACCCAAACCGAATCGGCCAGCCTATAGTTGAACCACCGCGGTTCAAGGCGGGCGGCTGTTCAGAATTGTCATTCTGAATTTATTGGGAATTGAGCCAATCATAATTCCGGTATTTACTTTTATTATTTTCATCTCGCTCCTCCGTCGGACGCTCTCGCTCACGCCGTCACTTAGCGACGGCGCGCACGGCGCATCTCCGCCGCGCATGAATTCGGGCAGCCGCCGCTCGGCTCGACGCCGTTGCAAGCCCGTGAAGTAAGTTCGTGCGCTAGCGTCTGACACGTAACACGCGGCGCGTCCCGTTGCTCCATAGAGATTTTTTCCGCCACGCGGTACATTCTTTTTTCAGGAGGAGAAAGCTAGGGTAGGTGCATGGCGGACGGCGAAAGTTTCATTTTTTTTGTGACCCTTTCCCTTCCCCTCAATTCGTTCGGAATTCGTTCGAATTGGGATTTTCCTATGGTTTTCGAAATCCGTTAACCGAGTTGATCGAAATCCGTTCAATCTGTTCCCCAATTTATTTTCAGCTTGAGTTGCTCGCCAGAGGCCAGTTTCCCTTGAGGCCCTTTATGCGCGAATTTTCGACGCGGATTTTCAGTTCAGAATTTGCGCTTTTTTGATGGAATTTAATTTAGTTTAAACTCACAGTAAACACGATGAATTTCTTTCCGACGAGTTTATGTTTGAAGTGTTTTGCCCCGTGTTTATGTTTTCCATTGTGGGAAAATTAGTATTTGATCACCGAAATTAAATTCAGCTGTGGCATTTATGCGAATCATTATAACTTCTTAAGTCAACATTATTACTGATTTTGCGAGCGGATATTCCTGCGTTTTTTGCTGATGTTAGGTAGCTTATTAATTTGCTTCGTCTCGACACTCTGCTAAATTCGTGTTACCGCCGGAAATGCGTTGCTTCAAGAGCCACGGTAGTGGCTCGCGCCAAGTACAAAGCGAGCCACTTCCTATATATTCTATACAGATCAAGTGCCGATTTTCGAGGGTCTCGTGTACTTGCGGACAAGGACCGATCATCGAAATTTAAGTAGTCTCAGGGTGCTCACCCTCAGGGGAAACAAAATCCAAAATTTAATGAAAATAGACCAAACAGAGCACGAGATATAAGCTCTCAAAAAAAGCCGATTTTTTATTCAGACCATGAATATTTCAGTTTTGAGAGGGGTGGGGAAGGATGGTGGGGGGAGGGGGAAGGATGGTGGGGGAGAGAGGGGAGGGGGAGGATTGTTTTTGAGGAATGATGATGATGATGATGATGATGATGATGATGACGATGACGATGATGATGTTGATGATGATGGGGGAGGGGGAAGAATGGTGGGGGGAGGGAGAGAATAGGGTTATAGAAGGGGACTAAGCAGCTTTCGAGGACTGTTCTCGAGGACTGTTCACGAGGACTGTTCACGAGGACTGTTCTCGAGGACTGTTCTCGAGGACTGTTCTCGAGGACTGTTCACGAGGATTGTTCACGAGGACTGTTCTCGAGGACTGTTCACGAGGACTGTTCACGAGGACTGTTCTCGGGGACTGTTCACGAGGACTGTTCACGAGGACTGTTCTCGAGGATTGTTCTCGAGGACTGTACACGAGGACTCGTGAATCGTAGGGCCTCCCAAAAAATAGGTGAACATAAATTGTAGCTTTTTTATTTTGACCTGTTTTATATTTGTAATTTATATATCATTAAAAAAGCAGATCAAGTAGAAAAATAAAAATATCTGACTCATAGAAAGAAGTGAAATAAAAAAAGCTAAGTACTCTATCAAAATCATTAAAAATGAAAAAATGCGCCAAGTACAAAAATCAAAACCATAATAAACCAACAATGATAAAATTATTTCTTCATAGAAAATTTTGAAATAAAAAAAGCCAAGTACTATGTCAAAATCATTACAAATGAAAAAAAATCCTTGGCGGCGTTTTTTATGAACCAAGAATTATTTTACATTTATAAAACGCCGCCAAGGATTTTTTTTCATTTGTAATGATTTTGACATAGTACTTGGCTTTTTTTATTTCAAAATTAAAAATTTATCTATAAGAGGTAAGAGGTGCAAAGTATGCCGTAATTTTTTAAAACTTTTTTTAATTGTAACATTCACAGTGCAATGTCGTATCAACCAATTATTACTATACTGAGAGAAAAATATTCCCAAATATTTTTGTGTCAAAAGTATTAAATGCTTAATGAAGATATTTACTGGTAAAAACATTATTTTAACGTAAACTGTAGTATTTAGATTTCGAAGCATAATGACTTTGATCGAGTGGTCATGCTTTCAGACTTCTGCGTCGAAGCACTGGGGTTCGAATCCCCGCTATGGCAATGAAGTTTTTTCAAATGATTGGTTGAAAGGTTTTCGACAGTCACTGCGATTTATTAAATTAATATGTAGATTTCGGATAAATTTTTTCCTGAATTGTTCTCTGTTTATCGCATCCCGAAAACTCCTTTTCAGGGAAGTTCCGAAATTTGAAGAAACAACTGAAGAAGACCAAGATGCAAGATTAATATGTGAAGTTAATTTTAATTTTGATTACAGGTGGAAATTTGTAATGGGTCAGATATTTGACTCAAAGAATACACGGTGATTGCGATGAAAAATAAATTCCGGAAGGATCCGCAAGAAATGGTTAGAAAACTTTTTGCCAAAATATTGGGAGAAAAATTGAAAATCATGTCCATTTCTGGAAGAGGTGACGGTGTTACGCAAGCGATTCCTGACCATATTTATGATTCCATTTTTGGTAAATTTATATTTTAAAGCAACACGTTACTGACATTACGACATAATTGCGCATTACGTTGCTTACAAACACTGATATGTACCCTAATAGAATTTAAGTATAATATATATTAGATAAACGTTTTCCTTAATGTAGTGTTTCATCATTTTCGGATACATTGAAAAAACTGACCTCTTGTTTTAAGAGTTTTTGCCCGAAAAGAAAGTAAATGTATCTTATTTTAAGTTACCTTCGTTGCCAAAAAAAGAGATTAAACTTTTTGGCTACAAAGGTATCTTAAAGCTCTTAATCTATAATTTTAAACGATGTTTAAGAGAATTGTTTTTCTACATGGAAAAAAATAAACATCACTGAGTGACGCCACGCGCATCACTGAGTGATGTGCAAACGCAAAAAGTAAGTTGCACGGCAGAGATCACCGTCT
>JABFPB010004788.1:0-14288 GCA_022817645.1 Ceratoteleas bidentatus
CAAGAAAATCCAAAATCGAAGAGGACGTATTTTGGGAATTAATTTTTGAAAAAAAACACATTTTTACGTTTTTCCAGCATTCTAGGCGTACTTTTTCAACATTAGGCGCGCTGGGCTATGTGTTAGGATGTATATATATGTACAATCAAGTTGGTTCCGTTCCCTTACTTACGTTACCCAAACTATACCCTTTTTTTCCCGATGTTTCCTCAATTTCGCAAAAACTCGGTTATCGTAAAAGTAACGTCTAGTACTTTGTTATTCGACCTATAATCGGGTTTCTGCTTGTTTTTATGATAAAACAAAGCTGTACAATAATTATTATCAAAATCAGGAGAGGGTCGGGTTTTTTTTTTTTTTTTGCTGATTATGGATAGAATGACCCATACGATAAATAGTAAGGGCCCTAAATACGATTGTAAATACCATGAGATTCTATAAGAACCTCTGATGTAACACTGCTCTTATCAGAAATGAAACATTTATGTTTTAAGAAATTAGCATCTAGCATCTAGATTTTATTTGTGAAACTATTTATCAAAAACCTCTCTTCTACTTTCAGAAGGAAAGTCAGCCGCACTGCCTCCTGGCACTCGGCGGACCACAGTCCGGCCCTCGCCTCCCTCCCGTCCACCCCTCTGACCACCCACCCCTACTCTTCCACCACCCCCCGCTTCAATCCCACTGCCAAGCACCTCTCCACCTGCAGCGACGAGACCAACGCTCGCCTCGAGTACCTCCAGGAGCAGCTGCAGAGCCTCATAAACCAGACCGTGGAGCACACCCGAACGCCCCTCAACGACGATTCGCCCAACGCTTTCGCACCGCGCCCCGTCGCGGAGACTCCTAAAACGAGTTGCAGCGCCATCTATCGGACCCCCGACACCACCAAATACTTCAACCACAAAATGAGCGAGCTTAAGCGGTCGCAGAAGCTCTCGAGCGACTCCGCGAAGAAGGCACACGACTCGGAGACGTGGCGTGACGCCGGCAAGTACTTCTCCGTGGAAGGCAGCAGCTGCACCCCGGTGCCGCAGACCGGACGCGCATCGGTCGTCAAGTTGCGCACGCAAAACCCCGGCATGGTCCTGGAGAAGGCCAGGTTGTTCGACCGGACGCAGGAATCGGCCTCCGGGCGGCGATTCGTGCGCCAGCTGGACAAGCCGGCAGGTGGCGCCCTCACGCCGCCGGTGCCGCCCCCTAGACTCAAGCGCAAGGTTCACGCGAGTCCGAAGAAGCAGAGCCCTAAACGGGTGTCGGCGCACCACAAGGAGAACGACGCGAGCCCCGAGGATTGCAAGACGCCGCACATCAAGAAGCCACTGATGGTTCGCACGCCGCGCAGCGCTAAGATCGCGCGCCGACCCGCGGTCGAGATCAAGCGCACCCCCATGAAGGCCGTGCCGATCCTGACGCCTAAACGGCAAAGCCCGGCGGTACGACCGCGCCACTGACAACAAAAAAAGACTGTGATCCACTGATATTTTCGTCCGCCGCTTCTGTACACGCGTACGCACGTGGATGTAAACGGTGTAAATTGTGATTTATTCGGGGCGACGCGCTGTTCTCAGTTTTCCATCGACTTTTATTCCATTTGACTTAGACAATAAACAAATAACGCTTTGTCATGGTTAACAGTTGTATGTACTTTTTTTATCAGTACGACTTCGATGATGTGTATTTTTTTTTTATTTTTCGTATTATATATACAAATTATGTACATAAAATGAGGCCGTTGTATCACTTGAATTCAATTGTATCACTTAAACGACAATTGTATCGTGTAAGAGAGAAAATACAACGATGTAGTCCGATCTGCTGTTGGGATTGTCGGACAACTCTCCAACTCAGTCTTGAGTGTGTTCAGGTACTTAGAAACTGGGATTAAAGGCTTGCTTTCGGGCGACCCCGGTCACTGCCGGGACAACTTGTGTCGTCGCTTCGAGTGCGAGTTCTCGGACTTTGCTAAACGAGACTTGGCCCTCGTTCCGTTCATTTTATCAACTGTGACCGCACAGCACGCTGGACAAGTGTTCGTCTTCCTGTAAGCACGAGGACGGAGTATTTTTTTAATCGATGGATTAAACACATTGTACATACAGAGAAAAGGACGTTACCACGTATTTTGTATCAGTATTTGAATAACCACCAACGTTCCGTGTAGGAAAACGTTTAGCTGAATAGGGTTGCAGCAAGTTTGTACCAAATTTGCTGTACTTGCCTATTTTTAACGATGAAATGTGCAAATCTATTAAATTGTCTGACCTTTGCACAATAGTTACAATGTTTTCTTACAAGGAACGTTCGCGACCTTTAAATGATTACTTGAAATGATCAATAAATAATCTGTTTTACAACTAATCCAGTTATTGTTCCAGTTTTCCTTGTACCCCATAAGCGAAATGTAATAAATGGAAGAATACACCTGTAATACTCGCTAATGACTCCAGAATGGTTCTCATGCCTCTTCCTCTGCCAAACCTTGTGATCTGGTTGCGCAGCTTTCATTATCAGCTCGCAGCAATGCCGGGAGACCACACAACGGTAATTCATCCGTTGAAAAAACGTATCCTGCGTTTTGAACACACTGCTTTCGTGTGGACCATTTGCTTTTGCAATCGCCCATAACTGGATATTCTCGTAATTGGCGTCATCATCTTCTTCCATTACGTGCGCTAAATACCTGCATGGACCAAGTTATTCACCATTTATAATTATAATTACAATAATCGTATCCTCATTAAAATCATCTATTCAGTACGATTAACACATACGATTTGATCATAGCTTTGTAATTCAATTCACCTATTAACATTTATTCAATCTGATCTATCAATAGGAAAGAATCGTTATTCGACTAATATTTGCAATTAACCAATGGAACTGATAGTGAAAATCACACTATGCCAAAGGATCCAAAAGTTCAATAAACGTTTGGTGAACGTTTCTATTGCAGTTATGTGAAGTTTCCCGAAACGTTTCGAACGTTCTGTAAACGTTTACACTACATACATATTTCCAATAACAAAGTTTCTTGGACGTTCTCTAAACGTTTGTGGAGAAGATTGCTAGGAGATACCAATAATAAAGACTTGTTTACATATAAGTCTCGTGGCTCAGTGTTAGTGCGATCTCTCGGACTTTGGAGGCTAGAGTTCAATTCCGAGTAATATGTATTTTTTAGAGAGTAAATGATTCCAAACGTTCTATAAACGTTCAGGTAACCTTTCAATAATTTTGCAATTTCTTAAAAATACAATGCCGTTATTATTAGTATTACAATTAACTCACAATGCAACAAAGAAATTGAATGGTGTATATTCTGACGGTTTCAAAGCAGCCCTCAGAAAATAAGCAAACACCATAGCAATAAGGTAGTTATCTGCCAGCATGAAGCATTGGTCGATGTCAAAGAAATCATTCAAACAATTGTCTGAAAAATATATAGTATATGAATGACGGATAATAATTCTGAAAATACTTAATAGTAAATTGAAATTTGGCAACCAACGAGAAACGATGAATTAGCTGTCACTGATTTATGACATGTTTTTTTAAAAGCATTTTTATCATTTCAATAAGAGATCTTTAACTTGAAAACATAAGTACTTCGTATTCTAATTTAGTTTTATCCATTTATTTTCGGTGAGAAATTTAATCGAATTTTAAAAATGAATCGCAATTTAAAAATAAACGAAAACGAAACAAGTTTATATTTGTATAATCTTGAAAGAAAAATAGTGTCTTTCTTAATTGTTACCTATTATTTCAAAAAAACAAATGACATTCCACCGTTTAAAGAACAAAGGCTCGTCCGCGTTCGGCTTCGCTTCCAGCTGAATCCCGTGGTCGGTCATTTGTCCACTATCCAGCTTCTGTTGCATCCTCACTGACTCGCATGTGCGCGCCTCCACGAAACGTCACTTTGGCACTCAAAAGTGCGTCCCAAAATAGCCAATCGTCGTGCGCCGTCGCTCAGGCATTCCGGATCCACATCCAAATTCACCTCCTTTGATCAACTATCGCCCTCTGTCAACAAACTGCCAACAATAAAACAAACAAAACACTAACAACAGAAGAAAATAAAAATCATTACAAAAAACCCTAAATCTTATCATCTTAACATAAGAAATTAATTAATTTAATAATTAAGGTAAAATAATAGTCATGTCAAAAAAATTAATAATTTTCATAACATTTGATAAAATGTCAAATTATAGGACTATCCCTATTTATTTTCAGTTGTTATATGGTACATCTTTTCCATAAATTTGCTAGCGTCTAATTTTAGTTTGTTTACAAATTTAGAAAATGCAATAAAATGGGAATTATTGAAGAAATATAACTTGAATGTCGGGTCATTATTATTATTGGAATAAGTTTAACAGCTGATAAATTTCGGGACCGTGAAAAGGTGAAATTTGAAAATGGTTGTAAAAAGGTGCGCGCGATTGCGTAATCGCGCTGCCGCGCATCGACACGTATGTGCCGCTCGTAGTTGACGCGGGCGCCGCGGCGCGCAGCGCCGCCGATAGTGTCGTTGTCGCTGGTCGGGCTCAGTTGTCAAAAAAGCGTAAATTTCTCGTGCGACGAGATCGCCGGAGAACGCGAACCGATCAGCCCTTGGGCTGCCCCGTGGCCACGATGCGCACCGCCGGCATCATGCTGTTCAGCCTGGCGCTAACCTGCGCCGTTATCGGCAACGCGTACTACCAAAAGAAGCAGTTTTATCCCTCGGTGGTCTATATAACCAAGTCCAACCCCAGTATGGCTGTAAGTGTTTTCCACATATTTCGACCAAAACATTCGACTTTCGGTATACAGAAGAGGAATTGCGAGCCGAGTTTGACGAAAATATCGCTCTGGAAAACAAATATTAGCCAAATCGGTCGCGAATATCGAATGGAACGATTGCTGACGTGAATGAAAGACATGTTTACCGACGGTGTTTTTGTTGGAGGAGCTCACGTTTTGACAGATTTTCGTCGGTTTTGCTTGCAGGTTATTTACGTTCAGGGTCTGATCATCGTGTTTATTATGAACACGTTCCTGAGGAAGATCTTCTTCGGGAACCTGAGGGCTGCGGAACTGGAGGTGAGTTGTTTATTTTGGAACCATTGGTCCATGGTTTGTATTGATTTTTTGTGATATTTGAGTTTGACGAATTTGTGACTGAGAGGCGAAATGTATGCAGTAAGTGTGATCATACGTTTTGTTGACATATTATGTCAGTGTGTGGTTTGATGATATGCATGTGAATGTATAAGAATTTTTCATTTGAATAAAAGGACTGAAATGCAGAAACAGGTATAAATTTGCCTGGATCATGCAAATTTGAGTACATGCTGAGTATGAATTTTGTTTATTGCGTCATCATATGAAAAAAGTTGATGCAACATTTAATATTTTGGTTGGTTCACAGCATTTAGTGGAAAAAGTTTGGTACGCTGTAACGGAGACGTGTTTAGCCTTCACTGTCTTTAGAGACGACTTCAGTCCAAAGTTTATAGCATTGTTTACGTTATTGCTATTTCTCAAGTCTTTTCACTGGCTGGCGGAAGACAGAGTGGATTTTGTAAGACAATCATTTTAACTTACTTTTATTTAAAACCATATTCTTTAGAGATATTTAAATGGGAGGTTGTGCTGATTACAATACTGGACAATTTTAACAGTGTTTAAATACTGTAATAATTAAAGAAATGTTCAGTTCAGTGTAAGGTATTATTGCAATTCAATTGAGTTAAAGTAGTTTGGTCATTGTATACGCTGGTCAAAATAAAAACTAATCATATCAGCAATCATTAATGTCATCAACATTAATGTAAAATAATATAAATAAAATGCAGAAAGTTCACAAAAAAACTCAAAATAGTTTATTACCACTTATTTTTGTATGAACTATCAATAAAAACATTTGTTTTGAACTTTCGATTGTCAAATATTTTATTATCAATATATGAGCTTAACAAAAATGTCATTTGGTCTTAGAGCCTGTATTAAAAGTATAATTTCCAAAATTTATTCTCAAATACATAGTCTATTAAAATATGTATTTTATTGCATTTGATTCAACGACTGAACTATTTTAATAACTAGTTACGCTTTTTTAAGAGTTAAACAATCTGAATCATATTTTTGCTGATATCAATCAGATTTGGGACACTTAAAAAAATTACTATGCATTGAAATTGTATAAATTTGAATATGTATTTTGTCGATTGTTGTTCAAGACTTAATAAAAACATTTATTTTTACAGATGGAAAGGAGTCCGGTAATCACTTGGCTGTTCCATGTTAGAGTCTGTACACTGTTGGTGATACTATTCATAGTGAACTTAACGATGTTGCATTACGCCTACAATTCTACACTCGTGAAAGGTGCTTCCGTACAATTGGTGTTTGGCTTCGAGTATGCTATATTGCTAACAGTGGTGTTAAACATTGGCATCAAGTACATACTGCACAAGATCGACTTGGAGAGCGAGAATCCCTGGGATAATAAACCAGTTTTCTTGCTGTACACTGAATTGATTATTGGATTTTTGAAAGTACGTTCAAGTCAAATTTTTACTGCACCTTTATTTCTGTCTAATACAAAATACATAGAAAAAATTGTGTTTGAATTATACAATTATTTTTCCTCTGATCTTACTTGCTAATTTCAATTATATTTTTAGGTCTTATTGTATGTCGGATTTGTAACGATAATGGTACGAATATATACTCTTCCACTGTTTGCATTCCGTCCAATGTACTACACAATGCGGAACTTCAAAAAAGCATTCCACGATATAGTCATGTCAAGAAGAGCAATTCGAAATATGAACACTTTGTATCCAGATGCCACGCCGGAAGAACTGGCTGCGGCTGACAATGTGTGCATCATCTGCAGGTACCTTACATCTGTTGTTGATTCAAAAAAATTAAACTCCAAAATCTCTCTGAACATGAAAAAAATGTGTTTCATCTTTCAATTCTTAAAATTCAGTATTGTTGGGAAGACAATTAAATATAACCGTTTATATTTCAGGGAAGAGATGGTATCCGCGAGTAAAAAGTTACCATGCAACCACATTTTCCACACGGCATGTTTGCGATCCTGGTTCCAGAGACAGCAGACTTGCCCGACTTGCAGGCTAAACATCCTTAGGCCGAGAACCAATCAGCGAGAAAGAGGCAATCAGAACACTCAGCCAGGTGGCGCACCGGCTGCTCAACAAGGACCTGCTGCCGGAGTTAATCAGAACGGTTTGGTTCATTCCATCTGTCATAACTACAATTTCTTTTATTACTAGAGTAGCGTGGGGTAAATTAGTCACGGGGAAAGATACCCTTTCGGCTTTAACAAGCAAACGCACGAGAGGAATTCGCCACTCTTCTTAACGTAAACAGAAAATAATTTCTGTTACGCTGTAAAAAATGATCTACTAATTTTATACCTTTTGGTGTAGAATCGATCTATTTTTACACCATCTGGTGTAAAATGATCACTATTTGTGGGGTAAAAAAGCCATTTCCATCTCTGTAATAAAACAAGTTTATTTTATATAGCCAAACCCAATAAAAGTTGGCTTTTACCCCATTCTTCTCTAGCAAGAAAGAGTGCAAAACTTGACGATATCCTTTTTTCTTGGATTACAGAACAAGCACTCCACATGCCAATTTGGGCTGGTTTCCAGCCACCACACATCCTTATGCCACAAGCACAAAACCAAGGAGCCAATGTAAATAACAACAACAACAACAACAACAACAACACAAACAACAACAACAATAACAACACAAACATACCCTTCCCCACGTTCCAGCAGCTTGGATTTGGAACAGTACCTATGTTTACGTCCCTTTTAACTCCCCCGGCCTCGACCTGCGTACCCTTGCCACCCGTTCCCACACCCCCTCCAAATTTGGCTGCCTTGAGTGACGAAGAAGTCCGCGCGATGGAGGGTAACTTGAGACAAGCCGTCGAGGCAAGAATCCAAACTTTGCAGAGGGTTCAATTGTTATTGGATGCAGCCAATGCTATGATGAACCAATATCAAATTGCGGCTGCGACTGCCAAGTATGCTGATTTATTATTTTATATATAAAAGAACAACTTCTTTGAATTGCTTGCTTTCGAGCACATTGTGATATGTGTCAGACAAATACCCTATTTGTCTAAATCCTTGAAATACAGTTTTGATACTTCTTGCAATTCAATTCGTGCAACTCCAATTCGTGCAGAAAGTACTAAGTGGTTTTGTCTCTTTCAGTATTGCCAGCGCATCCTCAACAGTTAGCCAGGAGCCCACGGAAGCAAATGAACGAAAGCCTAGTGAACCCACTGTGACAAACCCAAGCACATCGTCGTCTTCGTCGGCGACTGACGCAGAGCCAAGCAAAACGCAGAGGCCGACTTTGCCATCTTCTAGCGCGCAGGACGCGGTACCCTCGACGTCTCGAGCCACGACGTCGGAAACGTCGGAAACGTCGGACGAACAGGAGACGCTGAGGCGACGGAGGTTGCAGAAATTCTCGACACAGGCATCGGCCGAATGATGACGCTGATCGTAACTTTGTTCCCGCGAACTCTGAGTCGGCGAACTCGCGAATCCGAGCGCCAAACGCCAACAGACAAATCCGACGGATGAACGCGTCGTCTTACGATTACGATTGTGTACATAAACACCACCCACCCCTTCTCAAACTCTCCTCCCGTTTGTATCGTCCCGCAAAATTCCAAAGCCCGCATCGTTTCGTTTTTGTACTGTACATATCTCGCAAGGTTTCCCGGGATCCACATTCTCGTGTACAATTGTTCTTCGGCGATGGTGGACCTACTGAGAACGCGCTGTTTGTGACTGTATTATAGATGGTCTGAGTCAAACTTCTACAATAAACCTATTTGTCTATTTGCGGTTTAGATTGTTTGCATTCATTGGACGACTTTGCACGTTTCAGTTCGTTTCCGCGGAACGGCGCATTTCGACTTTTGACATCCGTTCGTTTGTACTTTCGTTTAGACGTTTGCATGGTTCCGTCGAGTGTTCGCTACGGCGATGGCGCAAACGAACTAGCTGATAAATGGGTGTAATATAAGAGTCTGGGGAAATTTGAGTGGAGCGGCTGTTTTGATCGCGATCTACTGGGGTAGACGCTTCAGTTATCATGGCAGAATTAAGACTTGGCGGGGATCGGCACTCGCTCCCCGGAGGATGTGATATCTTGATGAAGCGCACGTCGAGTATGGAGAGAGAAACCTTTTTTCGACTTTGTTAATCTTGATTGTTTCACGTTATAATCAGTGATTGTATTTCTAGCTGACCGTTCGCGTGTGTTTGTAACATATCTTATTCAAATCAAGTAACTTTTGTTTATCATTTTTTAAGGCCTTTAGTTACTTCAACATTATTTAAGATGAATAAATGGTTACAGTTGAATACTTGCTTCTTGTGTTTTCATAGGAGTAATGTAAAAAGAAACTCTTTTTTCCAATAAATATTGTCTCACATTTTACTTATAATATAATATCCCTGCTAATAAGAATGTAAGTTGGATTTAATATTAAAAATAATATTAAATTTCATATGATTTATAATATTATTTTATATTATTTTTATATTAAATAACATTATTGATTACATACCTGAAAATATTATTCCCTGTCAGTAAATATTTTAATATATATTTAAAAAATATTTCAATGTCACTGAATCCCTTATATAATCCTTTACATAATATTTACATAAAATTTATATAATAAACTTAGCAAGTTACGATATTTTTCTGGGTACAATGTAAAAAATAATTATTTTTTACATTAAAATCAAAATGATATAAACATATTTTAGACATATTTTATACATATTTTTTAATATTAAATACTGTTTTACACTGATATGATCGTTGAATCTTTTTTCGTATTAATATTCATTTTCCTTCTTTTAGTAGGGATTTTAATTGAGTAAAAATGATCTAAATGATTGTAATTTAAGTCAATTTAATCCATTTTTAATTAATCATTAATACATTTTTTTGAAAAACAATTCACATTCCTCGCTAAGCTTAATAATGATATTAAAAAGGCAATACACCCATTTGAATTTTGCCGCAGTCATGGCCGAATCAAAACTCCACACGCAAACGTCGTCTCAGCAGATGTTTTCGAGAAAGACAGTAGCGCGGCGTTCAAGTCGACCATCGACCGTTCGTTGACGAGACTGGAACGAAACTGACAATGACTAAGCGTTTTGTAAACAAAAACGTGAAACGCGAGGGAAAAGCGTGGAAGCTGCGGGATTTCGTCGACGTGACGCCAAGTTCTGTCCACGAAAAAGGCTGAAATGGATGGAAAACGCACGATCAAAATGGTGAGTCAATTAGCACTGAATTTTGCACGCGACACATGACCGTGATCTGTAGTGTACAAACAAATGTATATTCAGAATTCCCCGGTGTCTGAAACTCGACGCTTTCGACGAATTTCACACTCCGAACCATCTTGGCGTCACTTCTCCAACAGTTCCATAAACAGTTTTACTGTCGCGGAGCATTGCTTTTATTGCCACATCGAACAGCTGATTCCAAGATGTTGATGTTTTCTTTTTCGACTATACGAAATTAATAACCTCGAATTTATACTGATGACAGCAAATGTCCAGGTTTTCTCTTGTCTAAATTGTATGCATCAATTAAACAAATGCAGCAATGTGTTAGATAAAGATGGACAGTTCAATTAAGTTAGTGCAACATTTTGTAATCTTTGATGTAACTTTTTAAATGTTCTACATTTGCATTTTTCAGCATCCCCATACGAAAAATCTTGGATACTCTTATGGTTTGAATGTAAGAAGCTCTCGATGTTTATGTACAGTTTGCATGATTTCTTTCCTTTGAAATTGTTCGCTTATAAGTACATTTGTAATTGATGCAACAATTGCTACAATTTTATGAATTTACTTATACCAAAAAATTAATTTATAAATAAGATATAATATCAATAACAAATGATATTATATCTTTCTATATAAAAAAGAGAATACGTTTCAATTCATTGCATTTATTCATGAATTTGATTTAGATACCCTAGTAAAAACATAAATATATTGGAAATATATGTTTCATAATGTTATATTAGCAATGTATATATAATATTCCTACTTTTATTAGGGTAATTAAAAGAATTCATTTCTTTATATATATATTTCATTATATTTCTTTATACATATTATATATTTATATATATTTCATACATTTGCTTTATATATTTTTTATGAAAGTTAAACCATGTTTTGTTAATTTATTATTATCATTATTATTCAAATACAATTGTTTGCAGCATTAAGCTATCCAAAGTATAGCTTAATGTCAAACTTTTGTAATATCTATATAAGTTAATTTAGAATTAATAATAAAAAACTTTATTTAATAGCTTAATTGAATTATGTAAATAATAGGATCCTTTGTCGCCTGGGCCTTGCTTGGACATAAGTGACGATGAGCTTGTATCCATTTCGGTTCGCGACTTAAATCGCCAGCTGAAGTTACGTGGATTGTCTCGAGAAGAAATCGTGCGGATGAAGCAGCGACGCAGAACCCTGAAGAACCGAGGTTATGCAGCTAGTTGTCGCATCAAACGCATTGAGCAGAAGGATGAGCTGGAGACAGAAAAGACCCAGGAGTACCGTGACATGGAGGCCATGTCTGACAACAATAAAAGCATGCGCGACGAAATTGCCATGTGGCATTCGAAATACCAAGCACTCAAGAAATTTGCTATGGACAACAAGATACAGTTACCAGTTGAACTGGAGACTTTGTAGCAAATTCAATGTTTTCTTATTAAAATCCCTTTTAACTTGCGACATTGTTTCTTAAACTGATTAGGAAGATCATTCGAGATGTACTTAAGTTGCACGTTTGAAACATGAAACTGTGTTTCTTGAGAAAGTTTTCTGATATTATTTAAGAGTAGTAGGATTTTGACAAATTAACTGTTCTGTGATAGAATGGAAAAATAAGCTTGTCTGTATGATGAAAAATGGAATGGTTTCATGAATTCATGTAAAGCAACAGTGCTTATTCATGCTTATTTAAAAGTTTCATTGCATAATTGTAAAGTTCAAGGTTTTGTCATACTGTAGAAGTATTGATTTAAGTAGATTGTAAGATTCTCACATATGAGACTAATTATATTTTGTTGTGGGAAATTTCTTTGCAATAGTAGATTAGGCGCTACATATTTAAGGCACGACTGATTGTGTCAGTTATTTATTATTCAAAATACAAATTGTACAGTGTTAGAACTGTACAATTTGTAGTACTGTACAACTGTTGGTTGTTGTAAAACTCAAGTTTTATTACTGAAGTAAGAATAAATAAGTTTTTTTGAAAAGTGGATGGTTTGAATTGTTCTTTAGTCTTTAACCCAAGTAATATATAATATTCTCGTGAAAGTTGAAACAATTATTTATATTAACGATTGCCTATTTATTTAAATTTGATGTAAAAACATTGATTGCATTTTTATAATTGCATATAAGTGCTTAAGATCGTGTCGAAAGCGTGATAACCGATATTACAGATTTTTCAAAATACGCCAAAATAAGAATATGGGCACTGATTTAATGACCAGAGCGAGATTTGTTCACTTTTTTTTACACACTTTGACCGCAAAACAAACTTCGTTCGTATTTAATTGTAGACGAACAGTGATTTCTAGTTTTCGAGATGGAAAAATTCGTACAATTCATTATTTTTCCAAACGATTTGCTATAAAATGTTACTTTATGGCTAAAAACATTCTCCCATAAACACAGAATCTCGCTCTGGTCAGCATTTAAAAAAATATCTACAATTGATTTTTTCACAAGGAAAGTCCCAAACTCCGTTGCAGCAGACTTTCGACTTGACCTTAATTCGAGTAGCATTCAGAGAAAATATTAATAAAGGACAGCTAATTCAAACCACATAAGTGCGTCCTTTATTAATATTTTCTCTGGATGCTACTGGAATACGCCATAACTGATCAAAGCATTGTGTAAATTATAATAGTAATTTTATTCAATTTTATTACAAATAATTTATTATAAAAATTGATTGATTTTAAGCATAGTTTTAATTGAAAATCGTCATTTTGAAATGAACATTCCCATATTTTTTTATTTATCCATCTTATCAAATGGTTAGTTTTCTACACATTGCCATATATATAATTCCTGCAACCCTTTATGCAATTTCGAGCCAAATTGTCATATATTTATTGTTTTTTTTTGTAAGATATTGCTTTGAGTAAATTACTTTGTATTATTTTAAATAATTTATCTGAAGCAGTAAGATACCTTCATTTCTTTAACCTGTATTTACCCCTCGCCCCTGAAAAGATGTACTACTGTCGCCATCTGTATACACTGTAAAACATTCTAAAGCTTTGAACATGATTTCATTCATTACAGTCGCCCCTCACAGCTGGTTCTTATAGTCAACAAGTTGAGTCATATATAAAAACATCAGCATTGAAAGCTTTGAATGAAATTATTGTAGAACGCTGATCAGAAACTGTTTACAGTAAAAGGTGTTTATAGTGTTCCACAATGAAGACCACTCCTCATCAAAGATTAGTTATGGTTGGAGATCGTGACGGGTAAGCTCTTTATATAACGTATAACAAAAAACGTTTAAACAACGTTAAATACTTTCCATTAAAAACGTGTTTAAAAATAAATTTATTCAAGTTGCATATAAAATGTAATACATAAAATTCACATACCAGACATAATTTGTACTTATATTTTTATAACATTAGGGAAGATGCACCAGTGAATGACCGCTTAAGTTTTCTTGACAGAAAAAAAAATTTTTTTTAGGAAAAACATGATGAATGGTTTTACCAGAACAACTTGTTTAAGGTGGTTATACCATGAAGGATCGTATATTAGGGTGCCAAGTGAAAATATGGTCATATTAATTTAATCATGTTTTATTATTTTATCGTTTGTTTGATTGTTTCTTGATATAATAAGTGTGAATTTCCTATTAATGGCATACGAAAATGAAAAGAGATATTTTTTCTCAATTGTTGGTTTTTCATGAAATTTTTGGAATTTTAATGATTTACGTAAACATTGCCACCTTATGTAGGCAATTTTTATTTTTTTTGTTCGCATTGAGTTCTGTGAAATCGTTTTTCAAATGTTATAACAACATTTCAATAGTTGTTTATTATTTATGAATAATGAGAAAACAAAAAATAAGAATTTTATAAAACTTTAAAGTTGGGTTCTCAGAATATTAATATTTAATTT
>JABFPB010004789.1:0-14274 GCA_022817645.1 Ceratoteleas bidentatus
AGGCGGCGGCGGATTGAAACTGGGAGGCGGAGGCGGAGGCTGGAACCTTGGAGGAGGCGGTGGCGGATGGAACCTTGGAGGAGGCGGTGGAAGTGGATGGAACCTTGGAGGAGGCGGCGGCGGATTGAAACTGGGAGGAGGTGGCGGCGGATGGAATCTTGGAGGAGGTGGAGGAGGTGGAGGTGGGCATAATTTAAAACACGTTTATAGACATTTATTCAAAATTAACTATTTTCCAAAACTAATTTAAATTAAGGAGGAGGACAGTTGCAGGTAAAAATGATCTTTTTTCTATGTATTCAGTCAATTTAGAGAATTATCCAATGTAATTGAAAGCTAAGAATTTGTTTTCTTTTATTCAGTTTTCAATTAGTAAAATGACTAGGGAATACGAGTCTAATTTGTTTTTCGCAAAATTTATCACGTTTTTGTGATAAATTTGTAAATTGTAACTGACTTCAATTCTGCTGCTAAAATTACTAAGATTCGCTACAATTTAGATCTCTTCTCAATATTCCCTTTCAAGAACATTTGAATTTTAACTAAATGGAGAATTTTTTGTCAACTGCTTTCCAAAACTTCTTGATTATATACATTATATTAAAATCCTAATCCCCTAAAATGTTCTCAAAATTCATCCGAGTTTCTCCCTCGAAACTCGCACAAAACCCTAAACTTTGACGGCTTACTAACGCTCTCTCCTTTCTTCAAGGCTGGTGGTGATAAAGTGCACGAGACAGTTCGCGGGACCGAGCTTTACGACTTGCCAATGAGCCATCGTGATTCGCTAATCAGAGCTTAGCTGGATAACGAAGATTAGCCTATAAGACGACGTTGTTTCAATACCACTCACTCTGTATACCGAAGTCACACATCTTTTTATACTCTATTTATAAACCCTATTTCATCACTCGAAATAAATGGACCTTTCAAACCGAACAGCCCACTTCGCCTGCGTTTTCACATAAATGCCAGCGAGCATCGTCCAATGCGGCCCGGTTATTCGACCTTGGCGCGAATTTCGTAAAAGCGAGTCGCACGCGTGAACGCAGTTATTAACCTCGTTTCGACACGAAGAGATTGCGAATCTGCATGCAGACCCAACAGTCGTCGTCGCTGACGAATTCGACCCATCCTTCTAATGGAACCGATCGTTATATTAGGATGAAGAGCGGCGCAAACACGCCTAGAGGCGAATTAAAATGTTTCAAAGGCGGAAAGCTTTTCCGCAATAATAAAGCCACTTTTTATCATTTCGCCAAATCCCTCAAAGAGTGCGCCAATTACGACGGTAAGCGCGCAAATTGCGTCGAGCGTTTGGCTCGCAAAACGGAACTTTCATACGACGAACTCGTCTTTTCGAATTTGCCGCGCAATTTTTCGCGGCAAAACCGGATCTTTCGCATCGATTTCGAATTGCCCGATGTCCCCCGATAGCGGTTGCTCCACAATTATCGGCGGAATTATTATTTCAACATCCGACGGCAGAAAATAATTACAACGATGACAAACAAGTCGCCCATTACGCGGCGCTTTATGCCAAATGAAAACGCGGGATTTGCATGGATATTCGATTGCGCGGACCCGGCGCGGAACGAAATTTACGCCGCGCCAAGTTTTGTCATTGAATAATTTCGAGGTGGGGGTGGCTTTATTTTCCGCTTTTTCGATGAGTTTTTTTGGCGCTTTATAGGCGAGTTCGGTGTAGATTTTTTATTCGGAGCACTTTGCGGGGCAATGAGGAAACAGGGGGGGAATTCGACGCCACTGGAAACCAAAACGATTTCAACTTCGCGAGTTAAATGCCAACGACTTCCTGCAGGAAGCAATTCTGCAACTTTTTCAAAACTTTCGACTTTTTGCGGGATCTATGATTCCGGGTGTTTGCCACCCGGCCATCAAAAGTCAGCGCAGTCGATGGTGTTTTTCGTCGTAGATTATGTTTTCGCTGTAATCTCGAGTTTTTACGATTACGTCACCGAAATGGAGCGTGCGTATACCAAATGGGGACATTCGAGTGGTAAGTGATAATTCATCAGTTCTGAGTGCTGTCTGAAGTTTTCCTATTCTGCGGTCGCATGTTTCATACTTTTTCTGATGTCGTTAGTTAGTCTGGGCAATTGGTCGTACTGAGGTCTCTTTAAGGACTGTTATATATTTGTTTTAATTCAGTTCGATCAATAAAATGTTGCTTAATTTTAACGGGTATTCTGGGTTAACTCGTGACCTTATTTTTTATTTGATGAGTAATTGAACTTTATTATAATGGTAATATCGTGTGATATATAGATATATTCATGTGTAATTTGCAAGCTTTTGGTAGATATTTATGATCGTTAATTCGCCAAATTCAAGTTTGGATTCAATTGATTGATTAATTATTTCAGTAAATGCTAATCACTGATAAAATAGTTTTGCATTATAAAACATGTTTTTTGAGAAATGACGTAAAATGTAATATTTGTTTAGTACCGTGTAAAATAAACTTATTATTAATCACAATAATTTATTAAGCCATATATATTGGTTAATTTAATTTAATTTCATTTCATTTTGTTTAATTCAACCAAACAATAAATATTTATTCGATTTTTTAAACATATTCTTTTAACCACTTTTAAACATTTTTCTGATTGTATTGATATTGAAATTTGGATTGTTCTGCTGTATTCTTCAAAGCTCAAAGTATAAGAAAACATTTCAATTTTTTCGGTTTTTCATGATTTTTGAGTTCCCCTGTCCCTCAAAGTAACATTTGGATACTCCATTTTTAAATTCTACATTTCACATATAACTCAAGTATTATAAGGTTCAACGACGTGATCAACGATTTCATCGACCGCCGAATTTCCGTGGAGCCAACAAAACCCGACCAGTCTTCCGTTTCCCGAATCGTCGACCCGTAAACTTGGGCCTTTAACTGCGCCTCAGTGAGAGTTCGTCTTTCTCAAGATCGCCGTTAGATCACCGACGAATGCGCGGCGGCTTAATTAAGCACGGCCCGTATTATCGGGATTTAATTACAGCGTGAAATAATAACGCTCGATACATTATCACCGTTGCATCATAGCTGAAGCACGAGCGTTAAATTCGTAGGCATCGCGACTCGGCGTAAATATCGGCGAAAGTAACGGCCGATCTTAGCGAATCGTACAATTTTACCGCCGCCGCCGGCGATGCACTCTTTAAAGGGCACGCATTTAATAACGCCCATTATCAACATTTCAACAATTTATCGCCAGTCGCGCAATTCAGCCTGAGACCGCAGTCAATTTTACCGCCATTTTAGCACTTTCGATACTTTAACGTTTAAGCATCTGGAAAATTGTTTTACCAAAAATGTTGGTGGATAATTTAGATTCTTTAGAAATTCATGTCGAGTATTTATATAATTCTAATTTTAAAATATTGGTATTGTTAAAGGTTGTTTGTAGATTGTATGTTGGTTAGTACGTTAATATATTCATTCATCTGGAAAATTGTTTGACCTAAAATCTGAGTGGATAATTTGGATTAGGGGGAATTACTGTCGAATTCTGAAATTTAAAAGTATTGAAACTTTTTAATGGATCTATGTAAATAACTATGTTGCTTGATGTAAAGTATCTTCTTTTTATCAACATTTTGTCATTCTGTCTATGATTTTCTAAAATTAGAACTTTACGTTTTGGGGAATAAATGCTTAAAAGAAACAGAACAATAAATTTAGCTACTTCGAGCATGTTAGATTTGCAATACAGTTTGTTGCAGAAACTATTTTCATATCGTACAGTTTTTATATCAGCAAACATGTTTTGAAAATGTACTTTTATGTGTTTATATAATTACTATCAATTCTATAATAGTTCATATTTTAATTAATAATAATCCGTCGAAATTAAAATAAATTACATCCTTTATATTCCTAAAATCTAATTAAAACATTAAATCCCTCACAATTCTCAAAAGGTCTCGCTGATATCCGTTGCTTAATCGGCTAATTAACGACGATTAAACTCTGACGAAATAATGTCTTAATCAATTGCAGAACAATGCGATACCTAATTAAAAATGGTATTATTTTTCAAAGAAAGTTGGCAATATTATTTGCTCTGTGCATCACTATTTTTCTGCCATAATTTAAACTCCTGAAATGTTTGAGTCTTCCTTTAATTAGAGTCTCTGGTAGCGTGATGTTGCCGTATTGTGGATAATTAACGGCTGCTTCGTTAACTAAAGTGCCCCAGCTGAAAAAGAGAAAAAGGCGGACGGGAAAAAGGAGAAAGAAGACGAAAGGAAACGCAAAAATATATAAAAACAAACGCGCGGGAAATATCGCGATCAAGTCTTGAATGCGAAAAAGCGCCGGCCACTTTCGGTTCATTAATGACGGCGCAATAAATTATTGCTGATTAACGAGTTGGTTGGATTTCGCGAATCCGAAATTCGGATCTGAGGCACTATTTTTGCGTTACGTATAACCGTAATCTGCTGTCCCGGATAAAAAGCGCCGGAAAACGCGTAACAAAAGTAAATTCTAGTTAAGCGCAGGCGAGGATTTTCTGAAAGATTGCATTTTGAATTTCAAATTGTAAGATTAGGGGTTTTTAATGGTAACATGATTTGGCCCAATAAAATAGTTCGCACTGAGAAACATTTGTGTTCAGAAATGTTTCAGAAATTTTGAATTCAGACGAACTGGAAATTTGAAAAAAAAATCTTAGAGCACTTTTTGTATGTGATAATTGTGGCGTAATAATTGTCATTCTCGATAATTAATAATTGATAATTCTCGATAATTAATAATAATAATTGTCAATCTCGAATTGACTTATAATTTGAAAACGCAATCGAAAATAAATTCAGAAATTGAACGCGCAATTTCTTTAATATTTTCTTTAATAGCGACGTCATTGTATTACGCATGGTTCATTACTTATAAACATACACATCGCTGATTAATTAAATCAAAGCGCGCGATTTTTCAATAGCGCGACAGAAATTATTCTTGCGCGACTCGTGTGCCGGGAGTAACTTTGCCAATTACGCGCGGCGCATTCGGAATTCCGACTTTGAAGGGTTTTTCTGAATTGCAAACAAGTAAACTGTTTTCTCGGCGAGCGTTTCATTTATTGAAATCGAGGAAAAGTAACAATAATTTCGAAGCCGTTGTCCCGAAATTATGGTAAATAATTCCGCAGATTCCGGCAAATTATTCGGTTTTCAATAATTAAATTAAACCGCGCTTTGTAATAATCGCAAAACAAAATGGAATTATTTACGAAACGACGCAATTCAATAACTCGCGCAAACACTTTGCGCGGCAACGAAAGATAACTGTCTAATAAAAGAAAATTACTTTCCACGCAACACACACAATACGAGTATTTTCCATTTTTATGACATATTAACTACATAAATCTCGGCGCCGGGCGAGCAGCATGTTCCTTTTACTTATATCCAATTGCGAGCGTCGTTTTTTCCGCTCGCGATTGCGTCACGAGAGTGCGCGAGAAAAATTGTTCTTGTTTAATTAAATTACGCGCGATTGCCGACCGATTTTCCTGGTTCAATTGCACAATGACAAATGCGGCAAAAAAGACCTTAGGAATCTTAAACGCAGGGTCTAACAAGCTAGATTCTTTATTTGAACGTTAATTTCGTTCGCGGAACACACCGATCCGAATTCCTGATTCTTTAAGAAATTTCGACAACCCCTTTCAATCACATTACATGTTGGGAAAAGCTACACTGTAGAAAACTGTATAAAACGTTGTAACGAAAAAGAAAGTCGAAATTGATCATGTCTAGAGAATATAGGAATATATTAGCCATATACGAAACATATATTCCCAATATAAGATAAAAAATATATTCCCAATATATTCCCAATTTGTCCAATATATTGCGAATATATTGTAATTTTTCATATATTGTATTCTAATTCTAATTCTAATTATTTTATATGACTATATTGGAAATGTATTGGGAATATATTGGGAATATATCTCTTTTTACAAGGGATTTTTGCGAGTTAGGTTTTGAATATTAGCTTATTTCAGTGTAATGTTCATTTATTTAAAATAATTTTATTATATGGTTTTGCATTATTAAAAATAAAACCATTTTGACGCAGAGTACTTGGCCCACTTTCTGAACGGATCAAACAAATAATACGTTCAGAAACTTTAAGCCAAATGCCGTTACATTTGTTTTCATGACAAAATGCATATTTTTGCGTAAAGTTTTTACACTTGTTACATTGCCTGAATATTTTACGACTAAATATAATTTGACATTTGTATCAGTTTAGATTCACATTTTTTTGTTTAAAGTTTCAAAAGCAAACTTTTGTATTTATTTATGAACTCCCTATATTTTTATTAAATACCATTTCTTATGCCAAATGAAGGTCAGAATTCATGGTTGACGTCCAAATATTGTTTTTAGGTTTCGAATGTATTTTAACTGGATCTTATTTAAACAGACAAAGCTAAAATAATTTTATTCTCAAAAAGATAACAGCTGTTTGACGTTGCCAAATAAAGATGTATTAAAGTATATAAACTTCTCCACTAAATCGTACGAAACCACATTTTTCTCAAAGTATAACTCTACTGTTTCTCCCCAAAAACCACATAATATAAGGCAGTTTATCAAATTTATTATTTTTTACATTTTTATTAATTTTACATTCTGTTCTTAGAATCTGCATCGATTCCAGTACATTTCGATTGAAGTGCAATATTCTTAAACTCGTTTCAAACTACCTATTTTTTATTCAAATCGAACATACTTGTCTCAACTATATTTCATCCAACAATATTACAACTTATACCATTTTTTCCACAAACGCAATCCGCCGAAATGCGCCCGGAAACAATTTCCCCGCAAATGTTCTCCCCGCCACTTTTTGTCTTTTTGCCAAACAAATTATTCCTACGAGCGTCACCTTCGAGTCGCGCTATTTTTCTCGCAAGCGCGCGAGCAATTTCGCCAAACGCGAGTCATACTTTCGCGTCAATTTGCGCGCGGCATAATGCGATCCGAATTGGTTTTTGCGCGCACAACCGAGCCGGTTCGCAAGCGGAAATAACAAGACACACGCGCCGGTTAAATGCCGGTCGTTGGCGTCGCGAACGGCAAATCCGCGCCGCTTTTTATCGCCGCCATATTCGCGCGGTTCAATTTCTGCGGACCGCGCGCGACTTCAAAAGCGTTCAGTGCCAATTACATCCTTCACGATTGCTTTTTTCAATTACGCAAGCCGGGATTTTGCGGGTGCGCCGATCCGCGTGAGCTCGTCCTCTGGTAGCGCGCGGATTTCGCGCGAAAAAAAGAGTCGCCTAAAAGCGCACATGCGCGGAAAATTAACGTAATTGCCACGTAACGCGAGCGTGAATATGAAAACGTTTATATAAAAGTGAAACGACGTCTTGACGAGATCGGCGGATGAAAAAGCGTCGAAACAGCGGTGGTTGCGCAGCTGCGCGATACACGCGCGGTGAATGAATGTATTCATTTCAGGATGGCCGGGAGAGGGGGATTTAATTGACGGTTGAGGTGCGTTAAGTGCGATTTAATTCGCTAATTGGAGTTGCGGGGTTTAGAGATGTGTAATGCAGGTTTGGGGGATGTTTGGAGGGAGAATATCTTTTTTTGAAATGTGGATTATTGTGGATTTAGAAAATCTTATTGTGGATTTAGAAAAGGTGTTTGGGAGGACAAGGTGTATGAAAATCAGTGGTTTATATATTTTATCACATTTCTGCAAATAGAGTAGTTAAAGATTGTTTAATACACTTCTACTAGTAAAAATTGTGATTATGCCGAGATCAGGGCCTGATCAGGAATTATGAGGAATCCTTATCAGACTCATATTGTGCCGTAAAAAATATAATGACTGAGACGAGAATGGAACATTATATATGTATGAGTGAATGTGATATGAATATCATACTACCAGATTATGATGTGGCTTGCCTTATCATAACCTGATGAGGCCCTTGTCATGCTAGCCTCCTCCAATGATGTGGCATTATAATCAAATGGCGACCTGATAAGGCCATGATCAGGTCGCCATATCATAACCACATCAAAATTACCAGGTGAGGACCTGATCTGTCTCAGTACCAGAGGACCTGATTTTTCTGATGAGGTCCTGATGTGGCAAGCCACTGAAGGGGCGTGCCACACCAGGGCCACACCAATTCCAACCGTTACATTCGACTCAATGCCTCATTGGAATACCTCATACGGGCCTCGTATGGTTTTGATTAGGAATCCTTTGATCATGTTTGCCACATCAATTCCTGATGAGGCCCACACGTGTGATGTGGCATGCCACATTACATTTCCTACTAGGGTCGGTGAAATTGCATTGATATTTGAGTGAATATTGTTTTGATGAAGATATGAATTCATTTTGTGGGATGGTAATGGAAATGGATTTACGCTTTTTGTTAAATCTAAAAATATTGTTTATTATCATGAATCTATTTACTGACTTTATCGGGTTATTCGTTCATTTTAGGGTTTTGGGTTTTGGTCGATTGGAGATTAATGTAAACTAGTAATAATTGAAAAGAGTCACAAATTAAATTGCACATGTGTTTACGTGATAATTGTTTTACTCTTTATCATCCGCATTGATATCCCTGGAAAAAGTTTTCTCTCTGCAGATAGTATAGTCAGGATTAACATTGTTTAATATTGTTCAAAACGGCGAGAGAGATAATAATTATTCTCAATAAATTAGGATTTTTCGATTTTGAGAAATCGTAAAAAGATAATATTTATTATAGATCAAAGAAATATTCTTAAAAAAACTGAAGCGCCTCTATAACCAAAGCTTTGGGCCACAAACTTGATTAAATTAGCTCAAGTTTAGTTTCTTTATGCTTAACTGAATTAAGAATTATAGATTAAGATTTAATTAAAATAAGACATATTAATAAGGACTGGCGAACAAGTTAAGGGACATTTTTCCGGCTTAATGAGGAAAGAGATCTTTTTCTAGAGCCTGCCAATATTGCAGTGAAAATCCAAGCTCACCTAAATTTTGGCTTTGTATTTGGTGATTTCAATCCAATTTTAATGCCCAGTTTGAGTTATAAAGTATACTCTACAAAACTATATGGTACCACCTATGTGGTAAACATTCACCACTTGCAGGTGTATCGATGTCGGGCATATAAACTTTACAAATGTATAATTCTAAAATGTACATTCCCAAAGAAAACACATTAGGAACTCTCAATCTTTCCAATTTACAATCCCAATGTTTCCTAATTTATCACAGACGCCAAAACGTTATCACCTCGATCGATCACCTCATTGATCCGACAGTCTTCATCCCCTTTAAGTCTTCTCTTCCAATAAACCACTCTAATCCTCGATGTTAATACGCCTCTCTCTTTTTCATACGCCAACTACTTTGACAGTCGGAATAGACGGACGCGAAAAATACGCGCGCAGTCGGACAAAGTGACGCGCGGGAGCATGGTAGTTGCTGAAAAAAGCCCCGCGTCGCGAGCTAATGTTTGAGGGAGCAATAGAGAGGCTCAAGTGTCGAAGAAAGAGACGGGCGAAACGGGGGAAAGTCATCGCGATGAGTGTCGGCGGACGTTTCGCCTACTTTTTTTTGTCCCGGCAGTTTGTGGATTGATGGTATCATTTGCAGATGGAAATAGGGGAATTGCGTGCAATATTTATAACGTCGCGCTGCGCCTTTACAAGTCCCTGATCGCGGCCGCGACGGATGAAACGTTTTTCATATTTATCGCGATTCGCGGTTACGCGCGCGACACTCGGCCTCGCCGGTTTGTAAGGGATTTTCGAAATGATAAAGCGCGGTCTTTCGTGCTTCTTCAATTCCGCCGAGGCCAATGAATATTTGCGGGGCGTCAAAAAAAAGGGAAAGGGACGAGGCGCGGATCGAATTTGCGAATAAAATAATGACTTGGCTGGACCTTAAGCAGATGCAGAAAAATCGATAATACACTGTTAAAAATATCCTTTTGGGTCAAAATAAAGCCAAAAGAAATCATTTTGGCAGAAAAGGAATCCTCTTCATTTAAAAGGAATCGTTTTCATTTAAAACGAATTTTTAGGTTAGTTTTTTCAGTGCATGGAACATTCGGATAGTAGAATTTGGTTATAGCAACTACAGGGCTTATGGATGTTGTAACCAAATTCTAAAAAATATCCGTTTAATGTGAAAAGGGAATTACGTCCAAGATTACAACCCTCGATTATCACTATCAAACAATTTGTTTTATAGTTGCAAGATAAAACATCGTTTTATAGTTACAAGAGTTTTTTACAATAAAATGGTTCGAATTTTATGACTTCAAATGAATTAGTTTTACAGTAAAACGAATCGTTTGAATGATAGTAATAATTATGAAGGGGATATTAGCAATAACTGTCCCTCAGTGGTAATAAACACTAAGTGGATGGTTTAACTGGTTATTGTAATAATCAGTTACCAAGTTGTAATAACTGTTTCGCAAGGTTCGGTCCTACATTTGTCAACTCAAATAGTTATTATTCCGGTGTAAAGACATTACGAAGTGTCAAGTGTAAAATGGAGGTATAAAAATTACCAATCCGGAATAGTATTAACTGCTAATTTTCTCAGTGTGGAAACGCAGATTTCGTTATCGCGCGTTCAGACGTGATCCCGAGGATGATTAAGCGAGTCGGGATTTAATGAATCGGTTGCTTCCGTCTTCAAAAATGCATGCGCGTCTTAAATGAAAACCCGGCGGATGACGAATGTGTTCAATTAAGCGACGTGCTCTCAGGACGGGTAATTGCGTTTTGTTCTTCGCGGATGAGAGGATCGTTAGGCGTGCGGGGAAATTGATATTGCCGGCTTTTTAGGGTGAAATTTAGAAGGATTGCGTTGCAGGATGGACAGCACTCCTTTTCAGTGCAATTTGATACGGCAAGCGAAGTTTTAGGTGTTTCTTTTCATGTGCAAAGACTGCTTGAGTCGGTCGGCTGATTGTTGTGAAAGATTCGCGAGTTATGGGAGATTGAGTATTGTGAGTGGGTTTTTGAAAAATAAGGGCGTTATGGACATATTTTATTTGTTTGTGCGAAGCGGTAATGAATGGGTTTTATTGTATTCACGAGATTGTAGAGTTGTTTTTGACAAGAGAGCGTTTAATTTAAGTAAATTTGCAGTCCCTTGTTTGGAGACTTTTGTTAATTATATATCTAGAGTTAGTTAAGAGAGTGGGACTGAAAATCGTGTAAAGGCGTTTTAATTCGATACATTCCTTTCAAGAGTTGGACCACCAGCTTGTGATAAAGTGGAGTGATAAATATAACAGCATTTAGGATATGTATCAAACGTTGATTCTAATTTATAAAATAACAATTTAAAGTAGAATTGTTATTTTCGTATAAAAGTTGCCTGTAAATAGAAAGAGATTGATGGAAGCAAAGAAATAGAGAGATTGACTTGAAATTGTATTTACGCGCAAAGATTTTCTTCCCAACAACAACTGTTAGAATTACCGTTGTTAATTATGCATGCTAATATTTCGCGAAACTTCTCTTTGGGAGAAGTTACGGGAAAATAACTTAATCTGATTGTAGTAAAGACACGAATCTTGTAAATTAATTTTCGTTTCAATCGATTACGTTCCGTGAATAAGAGAATCTATTTGCTCAAAGTTTCTTATTCAAAATGAAGATACGGAAATGTCCGAGACGAAATTCGTTTTCTTACACGAAATTACTATAAAAAATATTTCTTATGTGAAACTGATTTTTTTCTTTGATATATTTTCTAACAACCAAAAATTACATTCACAACGTAACCATCGAATTAGACTCATATGATCTAATGTGAAAAATATTCTCAGTCCAATTACTGAGAACACTTTTACATCTTAGTTTTTGTAGGATTTGTTTTTTGTATATATAAAAGTTTTTTCTGACGAAGGTTACTTTTAGGAGGTATAATAGAGAATATTATGAAACATCTGAAAATACATGTTTAGTCGATCAGTATTTGAATATTACTGAAAATGGAAATGATCAATTGAAATAAAAATGCCGAAAATCTAAATAAAACTTACCAGTTTAAGAATTGAATCTAAATTCAGAAATTTAATACATACATGTGTCTTGTATTAAACTTTATATAAAAAATTACATAACCTGTCAAAATGTCAAGTCTTTATACAAACTTCACTTTAAAAGAATTTAAAGTAAAACAGTGGTTTAAATCGGCTGGATATTTAGGGCGCCAAACAAAAACTTACTATTTTTGTAATGAGAAAGAATTTGTTATCTATTTCAGCGTATTTTCGAAACTACGACTTTTGCCACGAAAACTAGTTAACACTTCATGGTTTCAGTTAAGTATAAACGATAGATTTTTTCTGATGGGAATGCGTAAAAAAGCGAACAAATCTCGCTATGATCGTTCAGTTTGAGATTAATCGTTCATTTTTTCCTATTTTAAGAAATCTGTAATGTCGGTAACAACATTACGGCACGGCTTTAATTTTTAGAAATAAATAAATACTTGACAAAAAACGATTAAAATATTATTTAACCCGATCTAATTCACATTTTTTTCCATCTCTTCTACAGATTAAATCCTTAAAAAATACTCCACTCAAAAACTGTTGCCCTCCCAAACCCATTCCAATAAAACTACCTCCAATTCCGCGCACCTTCCAGAAAATTCAATTCCGCTCTCAAATGAATCATCCCTTATATCCACATCATCGTTCCCATCCAAAAACACTCGGCTTAACCGTCGCTAATCACCCTAATCGGCCGAAATTTAACCCCGCTAGCTAGCAAATTACACAATTAGCGAAACGGCGCTCGCAGACAGGTCGCTGGTAAGCAAATCCCCGAACCGACTCGCGAAAACCTATAAGTCTTCGGTGGCGTCGGACCCCAGCGAGGGACCGTCGCCGGCGAAATTGCCTGCGCCGTCGCTCGCGGCACAGGGGAACGTGTCGAAGTGGGCGGCAGAGTAGCATTCGCGTTGCGCACTCCACAACTCTTAACTGAGTTCCAAGTTCGACTTGAACGGCTCAAGTTTCCGTCGCCCTTCAACGGACATCGCACTTTAACGCGAGCGCCCGGCGTAAAGACGTGGAGCGACTGGGGGAGAGAGAGAGAGAAAGGGAGAGAGAGAGAGAGCCACGCAAATGAGCGAGCAGCGACGTCAATAAAGCGGAGCAAAAAAGTCGCAGGGCGCATCGCGAAAAGACATTTGAGAAACGGACGCCTTTTTCCTCGTCGCGCTTTTTTCGCTGACTGAATTGTCGCGCGCGAACCCGCGACACGTATTCAAGGTAATGAAGGACAGAACGCGCGCGCAAACTTGTTAGGACGTATTCTAACGAGTTATCAATTGCGAGCACTTGTCGCGATTATGTAATTAGGGAAATATTCAGTGCCGAGCTTTTGAGCGGGGAAAAGATTTCGTGAATCGAGGGGTAGGAAGGTTGGGAATGGGCTGGTGGGTTTTGGTGTAGTTTTGGTATTCATTAAAGTGGTAAAGTGAAAAGTATGGATAGGTAGGTGGTTGTTAATTAATTGTCGGTGCCACTTCTGTGTTGGAGCCAAAGTCTAGCAATCAGTCAAAATAGTCTAGCAATAGTCGAAATAGTTTGAGAAGCATTCATATTTATGGCAATCGATTGCCTTTTGGAAGGACGTTAGGTTAGGACGATAGTGTATTGAAAATGTATCGTAAAGGTTTAAATATAGTATAAAAAATTAAACTATATCGATGCCTGGGTGGAAGAAGGTTCTATTTCAGAAAAGACTGGAAGGACGTTCCATTTCAGAAAGGTGCCATTTCGACAGTGTTGCCAAGTTTGTGGATTTTCCCCTAAATTAGGTGGATTTTTCTGAGTTTAGGGGGTAATTTAGGGGAGTCAATTATTTAGGGGAAATGTGGGCATTCGTCTGACAGGTCGCGCTGCGCATATTCATTGCGCATGTCACAAACGTTCAGCATTTTGACAAGGCGTCTATGACAAGTCGTGGTTACTGAAGAAATCAAGGTATGTTAAAACCAATAAAATATTAATATGATTTATTGAACAAGATTAATCTATATTTATTTCTTCAAATCTTACAGATGGTTAAGGGGTATCGCAAGTGAAATGGCTATTATCGTCATTTTTCAACCGATCGCCATGATTTTTTGTGTAATGATAGCCCTTGACCTCCGCTTAAAGAAACTGGGATCAAATGTGGAAAAAAGTGCATTGTTTTTTGTTTATTTATAAAAATGTATCCGAAAAA
>JABFPB010004790.1:0-14285 GCA_022817645.1 Ceratoteleas bidentatus
ACAATTGCTTCTGAATCACACTGCCGAACAACAAGCAGATAGAAACCGAAACTGAGTCAATTATTCATGTACGAACAGCAATACACTTCAAAAAGACTCTAGTCACTCAAAGTGTCAGTAATGAACACAATTACTTCCACAGCGAGTGACCCAGGGCGTGCGATTGTGGTGCGACTAAATTTGAAAATATATCCCTCGTTATTCAAGCTTATTTAACGACGGCAATAAATAATTAAAAAAAAAGCTTTGTTTATGCTTGTATAGCGCTTTTCACCATGATATAGTGAATTTTACAACCGGTTTAAACTGTCATTTCATTCATAAACCATCATACATACTTAATCTAACCATATTGCTATATTCATAATTAATAACGCCATGCATTCATATGATTTGTTAATTATCTACAGTTTGTAAAAACACTCTCAATAAGGCTATATTTGCTACCGTCATTTCAGCCATATTTCATTCGAATGAATTTTCGAAAGCTTGTCTGACTTGAAACAAATAATTTACCTTTTGTATAAAAACATATCTTCATTCACCTCGGCATTGAATAAAACGTAATCTCTGCGAATCAAAATTATTTACCACGAAAAATAAACATTGCCGTCCTTTTCATGTTTACATAACCTCCAAACGCCAACTACGACACACGTATCAATTTGTAAAGCATTCCGCTAAAAATAACCTCATGTCGGTCATCAAGATATTCTCAAAACAATATCTCACTGGTCGTTAATGACCATTGATATAATGGTTCCCCGACAGAACATAAATTCTATATACATGCATAATATACATACATCATACGTACATATCCACCTAATTCACGCATAATACACATCTTATTCTTAAATATAAAAATAAACATTGTTGGCGTTTGTGGCTAGAAACAAACACATTGTTGACTTTCACTACCAAAACATTGTCGGCTTTCGCAACCAAAAACATTGTTGGCTTTCGCAGTCAAAACATTGATGGCTTTCGCAGTCAAAACATTGTTGGCTTTCGCAGTCAAAACATTGTTGGCTTTCGCAACTAAAAACATTGTCGGCGCTCGCGGCCTTTTGTCAAAAGCACTTCATTCACACCGTAAAAACACATTTCAGCACATCACATTTATTCATTGGAGCTCCAAATCATTCATCACAATACACGCGCTAAATATCTTTTGACTCACCAGTCGTAATCATTGGACTAACCTTTGGGCGCAGTGGAAGCGTGCTGGGCCCATAACCTATTGGCATTATAGGGTAGTCTAGGTTGAAATCAGACGATGAGTCACAGCTTCACTGTTAAACTTCTCTTTATTCATTGCATTATACACTTATATACACCGCCTGTACAAACACGTTCGTTATGACGATCTTGGAACGAGTGAGAAAAAGTAGGAGGGACGCGCCCCACCGGCGCGGTCCCGACCGCAGCGCGCGCACGCCGCCAAGCGGCCAAACCGAGAATTAACTGAGCGCATGACATTCAAATTCCAACACTGCAATATATTGGAAATATATTATAATGTTTGCAATATAAACGGAATATATTTCTAATTATTACAATATATTTGGAATTTATTTCTAATTGCTGAAACATACTGGGAATGTATTGGGAATACATTCCTCTTTTTCCTAGGGATATCTTTGTAAACTCAAGAAAATGAAGAAAAGTGTTCCTACATTTTCCCGTAACTCACTTACAAGTCACCGGTTTCTACACCAGACTCAATATCACTTTTACACTGTCCCCCTAAACCGATCCCGGCGAAATCCAAATCAACGCCCCGCAATAATAAAGAATAATAAACCGCTCCAATATGCGTCGACCCGGCGCGCCGCGGCGCCCGCCGCGGACGGCAAATAAATAGATATATTAACGTCGCTTTGAGGAGCGATCCCGAGCGCAAATCGGTGTATCGGGATTACGTTTGGCCGCGTCTTCGCTCGCATGCACAAATGCGCCTGCGACCCCCTCCCCTCCCCCCGCACCAGCTCTCGCTTCCTCGAAGCGCCAAGTTCCATTCACGCATACACTCGCGCGCAAACAGATTCCCAAGTTGAGTCGAATATATTGAAATAATCTCGGCAAATACGACAAGTTCGGTTATGAAATTTGCCGAAGGGCTTGTGAGCTCGGCGTGTCGCTCTTTCTCGCTCTTTTATCGTGCCTCGCCTCGCTTCTTTTCGTCCTCGTCTGGCACCCACGGCTGTGCGCGCGAGAGCGAGAGAGAGAATGAGAGAGGGAAAGAGAGCACCCCCTCCCCCGCCAGGTCGAGCGGGGGCGCGAAGCGCGCATCTCCCGCCGACCTGCTTCAAGTGATATTTGCTCAAAATCGGTTCAATAGCAACTTGGGTATTCCGGCTGTTCCTCTTATACGTTTTGGTACCGCGCCACCCTCGTGCCCCATTCGCCGAATCGTCATAGCCGCAATCCGTCCTGGAGTTCGTACTTACTACCCAATAATTGTTCAGCATTCGTCAAACATTGAGATATAGTTGTGTAGACGCAGACGGAGTTAGCTTCGAGTGACAGGCTTCTGGGGCATGCTGCGCGGATTATATAAGCCATCAAATCGCAGGAACATTGTGCGTCGGGGGCGCGGGGGAAATTATATTGCCACGCTTCCGCGAGTTATGGCATTGATGACGTGCCGGGCTTTGTGTCAAGACTTGTGCCAATCCGCTGCCGGGGCTCTTTTGGTTTAGAAGTTAAACGGACGCGAATTGCGGAGGCAATGGAGGTGGGGTGGAGTGAAAAAATGGACCCAGAGGACATGGGGAAAAATGTGGGGAAGGTTGAGAGTAGGTGTTAGTGGGGCATGCAGTAATTGTGGTGAATGGGTTCTTTGAAAAGAATTAATTGAACTCGGAAGTTTTTCAAGGTATGATAGATTTAGAGAGATTTATAGATTGTTGAGGAAGATTCATAAGGTAGCGAAAAGAATGTACTGTGGTACTTTGGAAAGGTCTTTGAAGTTGAAATATTTTTTCTAAAAAGCACGATACGATGTGATTACTGTACGATGTGGTTACGTTTACTATAAACCCGAGACGTTTTAATGGAACTTTTTGTCAAGATGTAGTTGAAGTACTGAGAAATTGATATTGTATTACATAGATCGAAGTATTTTGCCATCTTTATTTGGCTCCGATATTTCAGTCACCTCATTGCTTGGAATAGCTTACAGTATGATAATGTAACACTGTTGCTATTATGTCGTTAGGGTAGAAATGTATGTTGTTTCTTTTACATTATCAGATTATTAATGTTTTCTTAGAAATTTGGAATCTGATAATACACTGAGAAAAATAATTCGTAAAAGTATACGAATTTTTCGTAGCTTTTATGATATATCTCGTAAAGTGTACTGGAGTCGGTCTGGTCGAGCTCTTCCTTGGACACTAGTCAAATTGTAATTATTTGATGCTTTAAAATTTTACCCGAATTTTGACCCGCACTGCTTATTCTGAAATGTCTAATTTCTCCATTTTATTTATCCAACAAATCGCATCGTTTCGCTCAAACCGTCGAACACTGAAAAGAACCCGAACAAACAGGATCGAAAATCACTTCGCGTCCACCACTTGCTCCCCGCGGCTGCATCGACACAATTACGCATCGTTATCGTGTACACCGGTGCGTAATGTAACTTTCGGAGGCACGATCCCGGCGTAAGTGTGTGAAAATATGTATGCATACGCTTAGAGCGCGTAGCTGAGTAGAAATCGAAACCTTTGATACACGGCCCGGGACAATTAAACGCTAAACTACCCCTCGAGGGCGCGCGCACCCCTAATGCGCTCTTTATGGCGACTTAATACCCCTAATATTGCATGCGACCCTTGTTTATACCAGTTCACTGCGCTCCACTTTCTCTTTCTTTTCAAACTACATCTGTATTCGTCATTTCACGCTGGTCTTCGTCGTGAAATCATTTTCGACTTGTTAAACTCAACTACCATGACTAAAAAAGTGTATTGGATCTATGAAAATTTTCATATTAGAAATCACGTAAGTCACGACATGCAAAATTATGCCGATGAGATTTATAAAAATGTGTATAATTTAGTACAAATAAACAAAAATTTGTCATTGCTGGGATTTGAACCAATGTCTTGTAAGAAATCCTTAAAGTGGTAACCGGTCTACCAAATTTGTTCCCGTAGAAATAAACTGCGCGCGGTACTGGGATTTGAACCCATGTCTTACACACTTCCCACTGTTTTTATCTCGTAAAAAAAATGCGCGTCAATGCTGGGAATTGAACCCATGCCTTACGATACCAAAGCCTCAAACTGTAACCTCTCGATAAAAATTAGAAATCCTATGATAAATTTGTTAAAGAACATTTGATGTCTCGTATGATCATTTTTAACATGTATCGTTTCTGACATATCAACAAAATCGACACCTATCGAGCAAATGAATTCGAATGGTAAACCGATGAAACACTCGACTCGCCTGATCAGGAATCGAAGAAAGAAGCGAAAATACAATTGCCAAGCAAAGTGGGGAAGTTGATGACTTAATGGACGGGCGACTTGGCGCGGGTTTTACGTATGAGCGCGTTTGATGAAGGAGAGAAAGAGATACGGCGAAAGATACGTCATTGTGCGAGCCCCCGGTCGCAGGCATGGGAAAAATGGATGTCGTGTTTGCACGAGAGATTTGCCAGCCGAATAATGCAATGTAGACGGCTCTATTGAATCGTATCTCATATGTCTGTCACCAAGCTTGCGTCCGTATTTGTCTGAGTCTATAAGATCTTGATTAAATTATGAACAATTGGCCATTAGTTTCGGCGCGGCGTTTTCACGAAATGCCGTTCGGGCTGTTTGACTTGCGCATTACGCCGACGGTAAATAAGCGCCGGCAAATACTTACAAGCGGGCAAACAGCGTGACCGGGGGAAATAAAAAGGTCGGTGCAAAACAAATCAGTAAGTCTTTTTTTGGATTATGCCGGTGCGCTAAGAAGAGCGGCTTCGACGCGCCTTGTGATAGGAAGCGAAGTTTATGCGGTGTTCGGCGGATGGGATTGTAGGATCGAGGGAATTGATAGGTACGTCACGGGGATTTGTGTGAAGCGTCGGTTTGCAGGGCGACGGTTGGGTTTCGGAGGTATGAGACAGTTGGAGTTTTCAGACGACTGGGAAATTCTTGTGATCTGATTTTGGAGTAAGTGAATTGAAAAAAATACTAGTAAATAATGTTCAAGTATATTTACTGAAGTTTTGGAGTTTTGCTATGACAATTAACCATTTTACTTTCTAGTTATTTTTTTCAATTTTTTCAATTTCAACAAATAAAAAAGTATGTTATTACACTGCATTACATGAAGGTAAAATTTCCGTTTATAAATTATACCTTTTATAATCTTATAGTTTTACGGTAAAGTTACAGTGTTTTTTCTAGTACTCCGATCAAATTGATTAATGTGCATGAATTCAGTGCATAAACAAATGAGCGTAGTCCTTTGAATACTTCTGATTTCTGTTGGACCCATTATTGTCTTTCACCAAATAAATTATATTATATTTGTTACGTTGGTTCAGTGTTTTAGTTTTCCACATATTAAGAAGTATTTATGAATCATACAATGGGAAATGAGATTACTTATCGGCATAAATCACGTATTAATTAGTACCATATCCATGTCATCGTAATATTTATTTATGTTGATAACCCATCAAACAATAAAGTTGGATGATGATGGCAAATCACAAAATCGGATTTTTTATCAAATCTTTAGCGTTATTAATCTAAAAAGTATTTGCAACACTTCAGTGGTAACAGTGGTAACAGATACATTTACACGAATACAAATATCAATTACAAATCGTTGCATTACTAGAAGACACAAATTTATTGCAAATCTGCCATTTGAAAATTAAATTCCTACAACTTGTTGGGAAAACAGATTGTAAACAATGTACACATGCAAGTGTATGGTGAAATTTAAGTTCCGGAGAATATATACTTTTAAGAGGAGGGTATAGTGATTCCTGGTGAAAAAAGTCAATCTGGATTCGGGATGGCCATACATACTATTGCCATATTGCATCCAGACTGTTTCCAGATTGTACCCAAATTACATCCAAACTCTTTTTAGTCTGGATATAATCTGGCATTAGTCTGGATAAATTACATCCAAACTCTTTTTAGTCTGGATATAATCTGGCATTAGTCTGGATAAAGTCTAGCATGTGTCCTGACCCAGACTATATCCAGACTAAAAAGAGCCTGGATGTAGTCTGGATACAGTCTGGAAACTGTCTAGATACAATCTGGCACCAAACCGAATCCAGATTGATTTTTTTTTCCACGCGGAATGGCTTCAGCAACATGAAAGAATTAAGATAAATAGATGAAAATTCATAGTCTTTTGTATGTTTTCCTTTCGAATTCAATGTGCAGTCATATTTGGGATAGGGATAGTTTTTAGGGGTAGTTGGTTTTTTTAAGGGTTGAAATTCCATTTTTATTAAAAAAAATCGCTCTATTAAGTTGTGGAGAAGGAGAGGTTTCGCAAGAAAATTTTTTTTCTCATATACAACCCCTAGGAGTAGATAGGGTTCGAAAATCAACCCCTCAATAAAGTTCACCAAAAAATTAGTTTTTCGGGTAATTTTAATAATGAAATAATGAAAAAAAATTATAAACTTATTTCAAACGCATAGAAATGGATTGGATCGGAGAATTCAAGTTTTTTGAATAATTTTTGTGAATAAAGAAAACAAAAAATAAATATGCATATAAAAATTAATTATGATTGTAACCAGTATGTAGATATTTAGGAACCCAGTTAACTATATTTTATAGGATAATAAGAATTTTTCAAATGAATTGAATTGAATTGAATCAAATATACTAAATATAATAAAAATTAAATAGACACATAATATACGTACATCATATATATTAGACATGCATATATTCATAACATATATTCTTCTGTAATAATGTTTGCATTATCTGTGTGGAGATAATGCAAAGAAGTGTGCGGAATTCCACAAATTCTTACAATGCAAACCACTTCCGCCTACTTCCACCAAGAAATCACCCGACTTATGCAAAATTTGCCCACCGTCCAATCATTCCCATCCTCCCGCCCGTCTTTACACCTTCCCGTCTGCGTCCCGCCGCTAAATCTCATTTTCCCAAACAGATTCCTCCCGCAGCAACAACAAGCCCAGTCGTCCAATTTCACCTCCACTTGCACTTTCGGCAAACCCGTGGAAACCGTCCCAAAGCCGGGGCCCGGTGATAATTGCATTACCTGCTTCTCTGAAGCGCTTTGTCCCGCACACTCGCACGCATAATTTGCCCCGATCCGCTACCCAAAGACGCGTTTACGACACTTGTCGGTAAACTTCAACAGTCTTTGCGTTCGTTCATCTCACTCCCGGCGTCCGCCTCTATGTCTCTGCGTGGCGCTCGCGCGCGGACAATGCGCCAAATGAACCGAATTTGCGAAAATTTTCGGCGGCGGCGTCTCTGTTCAGGCGTCAGAAGTGACGCCGCGCCGAGGCGTCAAGTGAAAGAGGTCGGCGGATTGCACTTAAAGCGCTCCGGCGGTTCGTTACGCGCACACGTACTTGAGTCAAATTTGATCCCGCTTGACCGCGTCTCGGCTTCGGATCTGCGGTCCCAGTTCGCGCGCCAAAGCGGTGCATTGTCGCGCGCCACAATGACTCGAATTTCGAAAATAAACGCGGATTCCACTCACAGAGGCTGAATGCCGCACCATTCCGGCTACAAGTTTCGCAAATAAGGACATTAAGGCGAGGCGAATCCGCCGAGGTGACGGCACTGATTTTCAATGGGGCTTACGAAATCGGGAACGGCATGCTCGGGAAAAGGGGGTATCGAGTGGAATGCGAGGCGGAAGTCAGAGCGATCACAAGGTGGGTCTTTTGTGACGAGGATGTGTGGGGTTGAAGATGTGGTTGTGATAAGGGGATGCTTTGGGTTGTTTGAGTAGAGATTTTTTTTGTGTAAAAAAAGAAACAAGAAAAGTCAATTGTCCCAATGGAGCCGGAAGTTAATTAAATATTTGGCGGACTTATAATGGTGATTTCTAGTTTAATTAATAGTGATTTCTAGTTTTTGAGGTGACACGTAACCTCGAATGTAAATGAGAACTCACTGTTCTTGAACATTTGCCATTGAAAATAGTCGACAGTTAGTTCAAAACACGCAAATTTTTACGCAGAATCTCGCTCTGGTCAGCAAATCAACATTTGATCACTATTTTTTCTTAATTAATGAAACGTCACTTTTCGCGCCAAACTACCGATTTTAACTTTAATTTAAACGATTTTATTTTTTTCAGTTTTAGGTAGTTATTTAAGTAGGTTAATATTTTAATAATAAGTAGCAAATAAAATGTATTAATTCGTTGAACAATTACAAAAAAAATTGAAATGTTATTTAAAGTGCCCAAAAAAATTCTTGAAAAACAGTATGAAATTGCCTTTCTAAACGATAAAACCCCCTTAATGTAAATTCTTATTCACCACGTTTTTAGCCTTAAGGCCAAGTCCGAAGCAAAGAGATAGTTTGAATTGGCGATTTGGCGCGAAAACGGATTTTTTGATAATTAAAAAGAATGTAGTAATCGAATGCTGATTTTTCTGAAAATTCGCGTCTTTGGAACTATTTTTCGATCATTTTCGACAAAGCATTTGCAAGACAGTTGTGTTTCCGTTTTCGAACTGATTTCTAACCTAAAAAAAGAACTCCGAAAAACGAAAACACGATTTTCTTGAACATGCGTTGTTGAAAATGATCGAAATTTGGTTTAAGACATGCAGATTTTAATGCAGTAAGTATGTCGGAAAAGTCAGAACATCGATTATGAGAAGATAACGTAGCCACTGGTGTCAACGGTCAATACGTATTTAATTCCTTTTGTATTTGATTATTTGATTAAAATAAAGAACGGCTAAAAGTTAACAAAAATTAAAAAACAGGGAACTAACAATAATTACGAAAATCAGAAAAGAACGAATTTTTAAGAGAAATTTAGAGAAAGTTAATCATTTCGGAAATATTCATTATCAAAATTCGCGAAATATACAAATGTAAAATGTCGAATCTCACAGTACAGCTTTAGAGTGATATCGATCTTACATTTTGTAAACTACTTTTAATTCCTGGACAATCATAATGAAATGTTGTCTTTCATTACTGTTCGATTTCTTCACAATTTCAGCTTTTTCTTTCTATAGACTACTTGTAAGTGCAGTAATAATTACATCAATTTAATATTAAATTCAAAATTTCTTAGCAAGAAGATAACCTTCAAAAAACTAAATTTTTAGTACTCACGAAACAAGATGTCAGTTATTATAATTTCATATTTTTGTAAATTACAAGTTCAGTAACATTATAGATTCTGATCATATCTAAAAAGTCAATATTAATTTTAAACATTTTCATTCGTTCATTAATCGATAACAATATTAGTTTATTTGCTGAATTTAGATTGTCCACTGAAGAAACTCTTTTTGTTCTAAATACGTATCTTTTTGTTTACAATACGTATTACAGTTATAATCATAGCAATAATACGAATTCAGAATTTTTTACCTACTAGAAAACAATTTAATGTTAATTTTTTGCATATTAATGAATAATGTCCAGCTACATTTACCTTCGAAACGTATATCAGTCACTCGCAAATAACAATTAATATAATCTGAAATGCATTTTTAATCCTTCAAGCGCATTTTTAATAACGCATCTACCCAGTTTCCGTTCTGTTTTCATTAACATTAATGGAATGTTCATGAAATCTGATAACTATTATTCTCCACCCGAACCTCTTTCGCAAATCTTCTTCACATGATTTAAAAATAAAATTATACACTTCTCTTCTTTTGCGTCGGAACTCTTCCATTTTCTCAAACTACATATACTGAAAAAAAGGATTCTTATTCACATTTCGGATATCTTATTGCCTTACAGATATCTTATGGTCCATTTTGCCAACATTTTTCTTTCTTTGTATACTATTCGAAAAATACACCCGCGTTTAAATATCCCAATTTCGTCACACCCGGCATTGCCGGAACCATCATCGAATCCCGGATTGAACGTTAATGATCCCGAAAAACGGTCGCGCCAACTTTGCCGAAATATTGTTTAATTACAATCGTTCGACGGGGTCGTTTGATTTTTTTATTAATTCCATTTCAAGCCGGCGGATTGAACACTGTAACGTCATGATCGCTCGTTGCAGTCGTTTATATTTATTTTAAACGCGATAATCGAAAAACGGCATTCAGTTTTACGATATGCATTTATAATACTCTCAATAAATATTCGTATAAAGGGTTCGGTGGAGATTAATCTTGAACGTATTAATGCTGCATTGACTGGCATGGCCGAATCGACCTGTAATCACGTCCACTCTTAGAAATTGTCATATTTCGATTCAATTTCAATTTTTTAATTGTTAATTTCGATTGAAACTGAATTGTTTTATTTTAAGTTGAACAAGATATTCATATGTAGTTTCATAAAGTTGCTTTCTATTTATAATGGTCAGATTCTAATTTAATATTGTCAAGAAGTCTTCCTTTCATTATATACTTCACACGACCTCTATCATGTATAAAATTGTTTGCAATTTTGTACTGAATTCATTCAGTACAAAATTTTGACTGAGCAATTTAGACTAAGTACATTCATTATTCTTTTTCCTTATATTACATTGTACATAATTTAAAGTAATCCGGTCGTTGCAGAAGCTAGTTGAAACTAAATTTAATTATGTCAATGAAAAACATGCAAATGTATATTTGCATATTTTTCCCCAATGTATTTTTTGTTGATATTTGAATTTATTGTTTAATTGCATTTGTAGAATGTTTGACTAGCGCAAATGATTTTTGTGCATAAGTAATTGACATTTCGCTCCGATTGGTCAAAAGTAAACAAATATAATAATATTTAGTATTATTATTAAAATTAAATATTATAAATATAGCAATAAATACCATGGCTTTTTGCGCGCAAAATACGAAAGACTTGTAAAAGATTAAGTTTATCAGAAGCATAAATCACAAAATAATAAACATTGAATAAATCATTAAATAATTTCGAAAGATAATTTTAATGTTTTTTAATCCTGTAAATTTAAAAGCATGTACCTTTATTATGTTTTTTTATTTATTATTAATTCAGTTATAATCTTAAATTAAATATAATTAGTATGAATTTATTTTATCCATTTGCTAAAAAAATTGGCCAATTAAATAATCAATTTATATTGAAAGAGTTGTCCATAAACTCAGTGTAAAATATAGGCACTTATACACCATTTTTCTCAAAATTCATTACCTTGAGCAATCTTTTTGGACTCGGCATGGATCCTTTTTCAATGAAAACTTTTTATTGGAAACACTGATACCTTTTCTATAATTTAAACTTAAATTTTGCAGACAATTATGTGAAAATATACAAACGTCGTACTATTATAAGCGGAAAAAATCTTTTCATAATGAAAGGATTCCTGTCACTGTATATATAAAAAAAATTTTAAGAATGTTCAACTAATTAATGCTCAATAAAAATTTCGCTTGCTAATCCGCACCGATTTTCGTCGACTTCGATTGATTCGCTCGCGACCGTTCGTCGACGGTCAAAATATCAAGTCATTAAGATTAAACGTTATTATGAATCGAATAATGTAGTCCGAAGTATTTTGCAGCCGAAGACCGTGCGATTAAAAATTACGGCATTACTTCGCGAGAATTCGATTCGCAATCCGCGACGCAAAAACGCGCGGATTTCGCGTAAATCTGCCAGTCAAAGAGATTAGAACGTCGCTGCGCATTCGACAATAATTACTCTCTTAAAATAGTCCGTTTACAGTGACAAGAATCCGTTCATCATGAAAAGATTTTTCGCTTAAATTATTGTCATTTTTTTTATTTGCCAGGAAACAAAGTGACCACACTGCAAAAACGACGTGTTTTATAAGTATTTTAAAGTAAAACGAGTAAACTCTTTCTAGGTTATAATGCATAGACAGTATATGGTAAAACACGTATAAGTGTTTTACGAAGAAATGTTTTAAATTAAAACAGTCTAAGTTTTTTGCATAAGATTTTACATGGAAGCATACAAAAAGCATAAAAGTGTTTTAAAATCGAGGACAAATGTGGTTTAAAATAAAACCCTTGTTTTTACATTTTTCTAGCAACGATTACATAAAAAATAGTAACGGTTACTAGAATTTTCTCTCAGTGAACAATCATATCTTGAATTTACTTATCCCTATATTGGATATTCCGAGAATATTATTTGCCCAAATAATATTCTATGAACATTCTAGAATATTAAATAATTTTCCTCGCTGATAGGAATTTTATTTGATAAATAATATATATTGAAAGAATATTGTTGGGTTTTTATATAGGTAACTGTTATATATTACAATTATTGGTTAATTAAGTGAAATCGTAATTAGTCGTTATATCTATGTAAAAATTAACAACATAAAATTTAATAATTCGCAGTATTCAATCAAATAAAATCTAAAGTACATAAAAACGGCAGTAAGTAACACAGTAAATTAAACTTGTTACAAAATTAATTCAGACGTAATAAAATCATATTTAACAATATTAATTATATTTTATTGAGAAAAAGGCAATCCAGAGTAACTAGCTAGCTTGATCTTGCTGCTTAGCTAGCCATTTTATATAAAATGGCCGAATTATCATTCGGCCATTTTACATCAAATCAAGTTTGCATTACGAAATAAACACATTGTTCAACTTAAAACAAATCCGTTCAGTTCCAAACGAAATTGCATTAAATGGAATGATAATAAAAGTACAGTCCTTCGATCATAGCATAATAATTTCTAAGAGTGTAGGTGTAAACTTTTTACGATAATTGTTGGATTATACGTGCGCGCGGCTTAATGAGTTGCATAACGCACGATAATGAAATTCGTTCATTAAAACGGAAGTGGATTATAATTTTCAATGAGTAATAGAATGCTTAACCATCCGCGAGTTTTAGTCCGTGATGATTTCACTTGATGAGGCGGTCGCAACAGCATTGTTAAGGTATTATCAAGGGAATCTCTGTGATTTCGATTTGCATGGTAAAGGTTTAAAACAGTGGCGGCTCACGAGCCTCGGCAAAAAATGCCCGACTTTTCGACTCGATTTCACGAGTGCCGGGATTTGTTTGGGTGATCGCGAAGTTTTTCGGCGCGATTGATTTTTTTTCGAGGTGATTGTTGTTCGGATTTGAGTATGTGATTATTAGAGATATGATTTTAAGTTTTTAGATGTTTAAATGTCGAATGGACGTGTCTTTTCAAGTTGAGAAAAATGTGCGAGCTTTCTAATTGACGTATACATGTTATTTATACTCGAATAAAATTTATTTACACTTTACTAGAGTAGATAATATATTTGAAAATTTTGCATGAGGGACAAGTCAAATTGTCCTGTATTTTATGCTGTGTGCAATGAAATTTTGAATACATGAGACTCAATTTAGTAGAATTTTAGAATTCTACTATTAGTAAAAAGGACAATATACACTGCAAATTATAGAGGGTTGATATTATGAAAGTGTTACGATACTATGCTGTAAGACAAATGACTGGTGTCGACTGTTTTTTTTTTTTCATATTTCTGACTAGTTCTTTTTTTAACTAATTCTTTCTAGACTAGTTTTTCCCGTATTTAAAATGTCTAGATACATCTCAAATCTGAAATAAGAACATAATAAAAACACCCCCACATAACCTCTCCCAAACCTCTTCTCTCCCCTCTGCTTTCCATTTCAACAAACCCGCCGATCAGTCCAGAAAAAGTCTACCCCCGCGTCCTCTGCCAACGGTGAGCCGAATTACACAAAAGCGTCGCGCGAAAAGCCGCGCAGCGCGCGAAAGGCGCGGAATTTTTCTCCTTTAATTGAATCCATCGACAATTTGTCCGACGAAAAACTCGTCTACGATATTTTTGCCCGGCGGACAGTGTCGCCCTCTCCCCGCTCTCCCCCCTCTCCCTCCCGCTCTCCCGCCCTCTGTCTCTCTCGCTGACAAACGTGGCGGCGTAAAGCTATTAAAATTCATAACCTCGGACATACACCGAGGGTTTGAAAATGCGGAGTGACGGCACTTGCGGGGTCGCGGGGGGGGGAGGGGGCGGGGGCGCCAGGGGTTGGCTTCAAATGAAGTAACTGAATTTGCGGACTCGCTCGTGTGTGCTTAGCGCGAGTTCAAAAACAGAAGAGCGAGGTCGCGAGAGC
>JABFPB010004791.1:0-14286 GCA_022817645.1 Ceratoteleas bidentatus
CTACAACTACTTGTCACACAAATAATATCAACGAAATTATAAAAGAGAGGTTAGGTTGGCATTTACATTATACTATTTTAATGTTTATACATATTTATTTACTTTGAATAATATTTTTTCACGTCAGTATAACGGCCAAAAGTGGAACTAATTAGGCTCTCGTGCCGAAAGCTCTAACCTAATTCGTTTCACTTTCGGCACACTACACTGACGTGAAAAACATCGTATCGGCCTCGGGCGCCAATGGCGCCCTCGTAATATACTATTTCAACACTTTATATTAAAATTAAATAGAAATAATTTTTTCTTAAATTAATCATACTTTAAATGTGTAATCGTTTATTTCCATTGCGGGATGTATATTAATCGCTTGCTTTACTTTTCAATGCCATGTTGAGCTTACAAGGCGGTTTTGTTGATCCACTATAGTTCATTTAACTTCATTTTTTAATGTTGATTTGACAGACCCTTTGTTCCCAGTGTAGAATATTTATTTCAATATGCACTAAAACAATTTGCACTCTGCACACCCGGCGGAATTTCTATTCGTTCGTTTTTTCAATCAACGTGCGTAAGGCGAAAGAAGGACGGACGAGTTTTAATCACACCGGGCTTTGAGTTAACATCCAACGAACACGCTGGCGCACACACACGTGCACCCGGCTGACCTATCATCTGTAATTAATTGCGCGCGCTGTGTCACTCGGCGCCTCAACTCCTATACATTTTACTACAAAGTTCGCAACTTTCTTTTGTGCTGCTCGCAATGTTTTTAAAGCTTTGCCCTCACGAAAATTTACTACGTCGCCCTCTACTGAAACGGGAGACAATTTCCTCTTTTTAACCGAAATTTTCAATTTACAGCCACCGCCATTGTTCAGGAGAAACGCCTTCCTTTTCGCGAAACATTACACATTTGGCGCCATTTTTTTAGAACCTTTAAAAAAGCCGACCAAATGGCGAGAGCGTCGCGCTTCATTTGCAAATTATTCAGAATGATTGCGCAGCGGTTCGCCCGTAATATACGAAAATTATAACTAATTATGCGGTCGATCGAGCGGCGCAGCCGATTATTATTTGAAACAATGTTTTAGCGAAACCCGAGTAAATATATTATTGCACGTTGCTCTAAAACAACATTCGATCACAAGGCTTTCAATCAGTTGCCGATATGACTTGGAAATTAGTGTAATGATGCAATGATCGAAATACGCTCGTCAGCTTAATTGTAACGCCGCATGATCAAAAATGATTACCGCACTTTACTCTCAAAAATGGTTATCCGACCTTTGTTGAATATAATGCTGTTGAATATATCTCGTCTGGTTGTTCGAGGATAAATAATTATTTGATGAATTATATGTGGCCATATGGCAGCCATTGTAACCAACGATGTCAACTAAGGGTGAAATTTCGACTTCTAACAAAGATGTAATTGTAACATTCTTTCTATTTAATTTTAGGAAAACATTGACAGCATTAATATCGACATGGAATACCATTCTTCAGATAGCTGTAGTGAACATTCTGATAAGGTCACCGAAAGCAGCGATAACGATGATGAAAATGCGTTTACATTTTTGCATAATTATATCTCAAGAAGAGACTCTATTTTGCCAATAACAGTCTCTGTAACCGCAGGTAGAGCTGATATTATCGTCATGTGTCTTAAGTATGTTATCATTACTCGAACCACACGAATTCAAATGGAAAATCTACTTCAACTGATAAATAACATTTTTGCAGAACCAGTTCTTCCAAATACGAAATATTTCATAGATAAAATGTTTAATCCCAATTTAGGAACCAAAATCCATGTAAGATGCCCTCATTGTGATTCCTACGGAGGTCAAATGGCATTTGAGAATAGTAAAACTCAGAAGCATTTAAATTGTGAGTCGTGTGAAGCTGCTATCGATTTGAGTGGTATAGACAATTCTGGATTTTTCTTCAGTTTCAACATAAAGCGTGAGATCAAGAACTTAATTGAGAGCCATCAAACGTACTACAGCAACGTAATGAAACGGGAAAACAAACCTTCAAATTGCATCGACGATATCTATGACGGCAAGAAATACCAAGAATTAAAGAATTCTTTAAGTAAAGAAGATCGTTCGAATTACGCCACATTAATTTTTAATTCCGATGGGTCTCCAATATTCAGTAGCTCAACAAAGTTTATTTGGCCAATACAGGTTATTTTAAATAAAATCCCTGCTAACGAGCCGACGCACAACGTCATTTTATGTGGCTTGTGGTTTGGCAGAGGGAAGCCCAATATGAATACTTTTTTAACAACTTTTACGAACTAAAAAAGTTAAAGAGTTATCAACAATTGGTGTCTCCATCCTGGAGTATAGAACTATGAGTACAAATTTTTATCATATCTTATACTCGAATCGGAAGTGGAGTTGCAAGATCATAAGACAGATGTGAAAGATATTAAATCAATAGTAGATGCAGAGGTACAGAAAACATCAAAAGAAGCAAACCTTGGACTTGGATTTAAATATGAGCCAGCCATTTTACAGTTGACGCACTTTGACATAGTCGACGGTTTCGTGTTAGACTACATGCATAATATTGCCCTTGGGGTGAGCAGACAGCAGATGCTAGGTATTGGTTCGACAGCAAAATGAAGCTTATTCTGTCAACAGAAACGACTTTACAATTGATATAAATGAAATTAATTAATTAATAATGAAGATAACTCTGCACACCCACGTAGGACGTTTAACTCATTCTATACACGAACGTCGTTATTGGTCAGCTAGAGATTGGGAGCTTTGGACGCTATATTTGAGCGTTCTTGTTATGTCAATAGCAAAAAAGTATATAAAACACTGGTATCTGTTAGTAGAAGGTTTGTACTTGTTACTGCAACGGAATATAACTATGGAGGACATAAATCGAAGCAATACATTATTTCTGGAATTTGGTTTTGAATGCGGGCCTTTTATATGAGGAAATGAGCTTAAATTTCAATGTACACCAGTTATTGCACTTGCCAGCAACAGTGTACAATTGGGGACCATTGTATGCTCACAATGAGTTTTGAAAAAGGAAATGGTGAACTGCCCCCCGTACAGTTTTCCCCCAAAATAATATCTCAAATTTGTATTTTTTATCATCACAATTGGTTATTATCATCAAAATTTTCAGTCCTGGGAAACCCGTAATGGACTATATACAAAATGCAATGAGGAGAAGATTTAATTTTTGAGATGTTTCAAACTTGGCACAAATGTTCTTATTTTATTGTACATTAATAAAATAAGAACATTTGTGCCAAGTTTGAAACATCTCAAAAATTAAATGTCAAATGGGCCAAATATTAAATATCTCAAATTTATAAGCATAAATGAATATATTATTCAGTGACATTTTGTGTCGTATTTACATCGCTAGCCCTACCAAAAAATTCTTGAACACTCATTTTCAGTTTCTAGGGTGGCCTTAAATTATGATATTTAATTATTCCTTAAATTATTCCTTAAACAATAAGAGCATCTTTAATTCGTTTAACAAAAGCAAATTGCTTTACATGACGGTATCTAAAATATAAATTGAAAAAATATTGACAAAATTATAGCGAATAGAATTTCATACAAATCAATAGCGCCTCATCTAACTAAATGCATATATATGATTTAACTCGGATAATTCCCTGCGTATATATGCGTGCACCTTACGATTTGGATAATTAAAATTAAATGGAAAAGAAACATTGAAAAACACATAAAAAAGCGGGATTTAATTCCGAGCGTAACGGTAATGAAATTTAATGCGGCAGACGCGCAAATATTTATGTCGGGGTATCGTGGGCGATTTTGCGATATGTACGGCATTGCGATCTCAAAAAGACGATTTCACTGGGAAAAACTAAGGCGGTGCTGTGAACAATACGGTACATGAATTTGCGCGAGTGAATCCAAAGATTTTGCACGCGTCGCCGGTAATTCGTATTACCCGCGTTGAATAAAAACAATTTTTTCACTGTGCGTGTCGAACGCTAACGACGCAACGCTGAATTTGGCCGTTAAAAAACACGGAAACGGTTCCGCGTCATTTAATTCGTTTTCCGTGTTTTTTCCGTAAATTGATCGCTTTTGAGCTCGAAAAGCTCTATTTTCGTTTTATACGCGGAAAGAAAAATTCGCCGAGAACTATGAAAAGGTTTTGCGTTCGTCAGCTAATTGGCTATTCAATGCTTATGCGGCCAAATTATACTTTTGCTCAATCAAAATGGTGTTAGATAAACGAATCGAAAAAGATGTTAAATGTCGAGTTATAATCCGGCGTTCAGTTCGTATAATTAAATGCGCAGAGGAAGAAAAATATTGCATTTAACTCTAACCAGGATGGATTTTTAACTAAGAAAAAACATATCAATCATATTATACGACAAATCTGAAGCTCAGAAACAAAATTAGTCATTTGAACCATGTGAATTACTAATTTTGTCACGAACTAATTTGTAGGTTGTTGTAAATCCATGCCCTAATAGATGTATGTATAAATATTTATTATATGTATAATATACGAACGTTACATATTTTATGAATAATCCATGTATAAAGTTCAATCTAATATATATGTAGTTGTAACAGGATTCGGGAACCTTGAAAATTAGTATCTACACGGAAAAAAAGTTCTGTAATTTTCACAGGAATTTAGCTTGTAGATATTACAGGGCTAATGTCTTGTGTGAATAACAGAACTTTTCTGTAGTATCTACAGTATTACTGAGCCTGTAGTTTCTACAGCCCGCCGTTTGTAGATTCTACAGGACCGATTGGTGACAGCGCCGCGCACTAGGACAATAGCGCGCGTTATATTTTGAGGTTAAGTTGCCTCCAGTCCGCACAAAACATCCAGTACTAATCATCTAGGTGTTTATTATAACTGTTGGATCCCAAACTTAATAGTTCTCGTAACTAAATTTTTTAGTAGAATTGAACCGACTAAAGCATTAAGTCGAGTGAAGTAAATTTATTTATCCTAATACAAAATTTAGTCATATCTAAATTTTAAGTCGATTCTGCCTATCCCTGGGCCATCGCCAAACAGAAAATCGCCCGATTCGTGACGTTTTCCGTGTGAGGCGCATAGAAATGTACTGTAGAAACATAATGCCGGTTTTATGTTTCAGAACATTGATTTTAATTGTTTCATGGGGATGTTCGATTACTATATATAAGGTTGCATCAAATGGATTTACTACAAAAAGACAATCTTCATATTGTATATGTATCGTTTTTAAGAGAGAGTGCTTAAATTTCTCTCTTAAGTTTGTCTATAGTCATTGTTTATAGTAACCATAACTATAATATAGGTAAGGTTTTCCTAAAATTCTTTTAACTTTAAAGGTACACTCTCAGAAATGTTTTGAAATTTCAATCACTTTTAAGAAACATTTGTCATTGAAATTTCAGAACCAGGCAACTTACAATCAATTTAATGCACAAATGCCTGAAATGTAATTACATATGCCTTAAAATCATATGAATAACACGCGACTAAAATTTCAGTCACATGTGCAGTAAAATGATGGCGATTACCAATCACAACCGATATCGGTATCTAATCGAAACATAATGCGCGATTTCGGATCACAATATCTTGTTAAGTTTTGTGATAACCACAAAACGTGACAGTAAATACAGAGTCTGAAATTTCAGATACATGTTTCTGAAATATCATAAACGTATGACTGATATTTCAGGTACTGGTACCGTAAATTTCAATAATCTGAAAAAAAACTTCAGGCAAATGTGATTGAAATTTACTGCAGGATTTTTGAGAGCGTAAAAAGTGTAACCTTTGAAACTACGTGCAGTGAAATGTTATTGTAATATAGACATGTACATCGGGAAATTTTACACGAAAATTTCTTTTAGCGCAAAGTCTATATAAAAAATTAATATATATATATATATATATAATAACACACAAAGTCTACATGGTAATTTTGTCACGTATTATTCCGGAATACTAATTACTCCTTATGTCATTTGCCTCAGCCTACCATTCGGCTGTTTTTCTATTTTTTTGTTAGGAAACAGACGGTGTTCTGTTCTGAACGTAATTTTTGTGTCTCTGCCGACCTCTTTAATCCCGAAAACTGTCATTGGGTAAAATCTCTGTTTCAGGAGCGTGTTACGCCGAATTTGGAGTTCGAGTGCCTCACACAACCGGCAGCGCATACATGTACAGTTACGTCACCGTAGGGGAATTAATAGCGTTTATAATTGGGTGGAACATGATTCTCGAGTACCTTATAGGTACGAGTGCTTGTGCCTGCGCTCTTAGCGCTTGTTTGGATGCCTTGTCCGATGGTGCTATTAGTGAGGCGATAGCTGGCAGCGTAGGCACGATTTTCGGTAAGTATTTGTTTCTTTAAAGTACCAAAGTTGAGGGTCTGCTCAGACAATTTGGGCGGTAGGGGGGAGAACAATCGCCACGTCTGACGATCGACTCTTCTGTTTTGTCACGCGCTCACAAATACCGGATAAGAGGCTTATATTGCTTAAACACAGGTTAATATCTTTTGGCATCGCGATATCGGAATCCGATATTGATGGCACGTTGACACAATATTTTTGATCGGTTCAGGATGTGAAGAAAGTTTGGAAAACGATGTGTTAATGAACTCTGTTCAAATTTTTTTCTTTTGGAGGTGACGAAAAGTTCGAGGAATTTGGAAGTTAAGGATAAAGTTAGAGTAAATCGAATACAAACACTGAGAAAATGAACTCGTACGACTTAGGTAAAACATTAAATTCGTAAAATACTGCGATATTTGACAAATTGACTGTAATGCGATATTACGAAAAATCCATACAAACTACGAATGTTTCGTAAAAGCGTTTAGTTTGCGAACGAATTCGTAGAACGCTAGCGCCACCGTGCGCCGCACACTATCGCTCACAGTCGCCCGCCAAAACACATCTCGCCGGCGACATGTGAACCGGTTGTGCGTGTTTGTGCGCTTTCGGGAGGACCCGATTTCAGTAGATTTTGGAACTACTGCTTGCCACACGACTACCGACATCACATTAAGCTAACCTTCTTAACCAATTTCCAACATTTGTTAGGTTAGCACACGCCATTACTCGACAAGTCATCGGTTCTACGAATAAAATTCGTAAAACTTTACGAAATATATCGTACTATACTGCGAATTGGATTCGTACTGAAGTACGAATTTTTATCGTATCTTTTACGAGTGCTTGTGCCTGTATATATCATATATCATAACTTTTGCGATATATATATCGCAGCTTTTACGAACTCGTTTTCTCAGTGAAAGGATTGGCGATATTAATTTGTAGACTTCATATAGAATTTTTTTGTTTAGGATTTTCCGCGAGTCGTCTCTATCTATGCACTTTTACATTTGCTTACAAATACGGCTTTGTAACTGATTTTATACTAAGTTTAAAAAAATAAGCGGAACGAAAAATATATTGCTTGCGAATTGTGTTTAGCTAAGCTTTGAAGTTCACTAGAATAAACTCGAAATCGTTATTAAACTTTTTTTAGCATTTTGACCAGTTTTCCAGTTATTGAGAAATCTATTTATCGCATACTAAACTATTTGTAGAATTACGTTGTTGTACGATAAACGTGAAATACTGACTAATTAAGTGAAACGCGATTGTGGAGGTTGTCTGTTAAGTCCGCGATTAGATGAACCTCGCGCGATATTTGTCAAAATTGTTTAACGTTTCCGCTAATGTGATATTCAGCGAACGAGCATTAAGTTTCCATCTCCTAGTGAAAATTGTGATGGCGCTGAGGTAAGGGCCCTCATCACTAATGTAAGAAAATCGATGTGGATATGATAAGGAAACGTTATCAGGCTTTCATCATAACCTCATCGAAAAAAATATCGAAAAACATATAATGAGACGAGAATTGAAACCTCGATGCTCAGTTTGATTGACTTGTGCTCGAGCTGTTGGAACATTTTATACATGAGCCATCGCGATATGCTTATCAAATAACCATAATATGATGGGGCTTGCCTTATCATAACCTGATCAGGACCTGATCAGGTTAGCCTTAACAAATGATCTGGTTTCCTGACCAAAGCATGATAAGGCCATGATTAGGTCGCCACATCATAACCACATCAAAATGACCTCATCTGGAAATGATAATTTTTCTCTGATGAGGCCCTGATATATCATGCCACATAAGGGGCATACCATATAAGGGGCGTGCCACATCAAAACCTTACCGATGCCAACCGTTACATATCGACTCAATGCCTCATTAGAACATCTCATGGGGACCTTATATGGTTCTTATCATGAATCCTTTGATGATGTTTGCCACATCAAATCCTGATAAGGACCACATGTCCCGTGTAATTTACCACATCACATTTTCTACTCCGGTCGGTACAAAAGCCGTTGTGGAGTTCCAGAACACGAGTTACAACGTAACATGACTTCGACACTTTTTTTCGTATTTCCGCGCGCAGTTTCTTGTAAGACCTGAACGCTGAAATTGTGATTAAATTGTGTTTTGTTAGGGTATTCAGTGCGATTGATTAATAGTAACGTTTCACTTCTCGAAATAGTAACTTTAGTTGCGAATATCGTTCTTATGTACAACTTAATTAACGTTATTATGTAACGCGATGTTTTGCATAAATATAAAGGTGGTGAGACGACCCAGTTTTGCTCGTATTTATATTATTCACAACGTTTCTTAGTTTTGTTTCATTTTCGTCATTTCCTTTACATTCAATTGAGTTACATTGAAGAAGACGTGAGTGAATTTTTGTAATTCCGTTTTTGTAAATACATCAAACTCGACGTGAAGTGATGTGTCTAGTAATTTATTTATATGACTCATATTTCATTACACAATTTATCGTTTTCACAATGGCCGCTCCGTCGGTTGTTCCATTACGAAATGTTAAAAACGTAACGTAAAAATTGGATTAGACCGCTTTGGTCTGTTCGATGCTCAAATAAGATATCAAAAATGCATTTTATTGGAAAAAATATTATTTGTGCAACCATTCTCATTGTTTCTCGTTTTTCAAAATTTACGGCCGTTCAATTTGTCAGTTTAATATTTCATTCTCGCGAAAATCTGACGCAAACCGTACCATAACTGAAACAAACCAGTCTACATTTGGCCCTTAATTTTTCCATTAGAATATCCTGGAATGAAACACCTGTTTCTATCCCGTTGACTCTTGCATAAAAATCAACCCATTTACACTCTCAATTAATTCGCCACCTTCTCTATCGCTGCCACTCTATGTTTCACAAAACTAATACACCCTCCGAATCAATTTTGTAACTCGGTAACGCAATATCGATGCGATATTGATACCCGGTAAAATATTTCACGTATCTGCTGCCAGAGAGTGCTCGCGCACGTCACTCCGAGATAAATTTTTACAGCACAAAAAGAAGCCCCGCCTGGCACACCTCCGCATATTCTTCGTCTTTCTCGACCGTAACCAGACACCCAATAAAGGCTCAATCGACGAGCCAAGCGACGCTTAGTCGTTTAGCTAAATTAAAATTTGACTTTCCACTCGCGACTTGGTCCATTCCTCATACCGAATCGAAAACCGGGAATCAATCGAGCGCGTTTTCCATGGCTATCTCGCTTTTTCACAAAAAAATACGATCCCGATAAAAACCTGGGCAAATAATATTCATCTTCATTAAACCCTGCTTACCACGCTTATCAATTGGCATGTTCTGTTGGACAAATTGAAATCTTTTTTTATTGATACCAATTCATTTATTTTAATAAATTTTGGATTTATGATAATTGGATTTATTTTAAATTGAACAACGTAATAGTATCAGATTAACAATTAGCAATTAATTAACAATTTTTTTAAATTAACAATTAGATTATTTTCATTACAGTCAGATGATAATTTCATACTGACAAGATTTTCTGTCATTATGAAAGAAATTAATTTTAAATCGAACAATTCAACGCGACATCTAGCGGTAATAAATCTTCCTGACGTGCCATATGTAATTCTTTGTTTACGTACGATTTGTAAAAATTATACGTACCTGTTAATGAAAGACAGTTACATCTATCTTTTTTACAATTGTTCAATGTCAAGGTAATGGAAAATATAAATTATATAATGTGTAATTACAATCTCTTATTAAAATGTGTGATATTCATATAGAAATGGAAACAAAGTATTTATCTCTTCCCCGTTCACTGAGAGAAAATTCTAGTAACCGTTACTATTTTTGTTGTAACCGTTACTAGGAAAATGTGACAAAACGCATTTTGCCTTCTTTACTAAAGTTTTTGAAATTTTTCCCAGAAACTTTGGATAAATAATTCCGGCGTTTTGATGGGATTATTGTAATAGTTATCAAAACTCCAGTAAAGAAAACAAAATGCGTTTTGTCACATTTTTTCCAAGAAATTTCTCTAAGTGAAGATTAAAACATGTCGTAAATCATGTAAAGATTTAACAATGAGTGCAAACGTAAATATCCTCTTGGTTTCGTATATATATTTCGAGTTTTGTTTGCATCTCTCTCATTTTTATCTAGTTAAGTCTAATTTAATACCGTCTCATAAATTTCCATTTCTATGTCGATATCTGTGCCTATAATAGCTGATTACAACTGAATATGAATCTAACTTTCCGTCTTACCCCTAGTATTTCTAAGGATGTTTCCTAATCCAATCTTTGAATAACTGACACAAATTTGGTTGGTTAAACTATTGAAAGCGGAATCATTTTCGATTATTTTTATATTCACGCGACAATTATTTGAAAAAAGAAACAAGAATATAAGATTCATTTAACACTGAAAACGGGATTCAGTAAAATTCCGGTACTATCGCCGGAAAATGGATGCCTCTTACTCTGTAACTTACTCTGTAACTTTACAGATGAATCTGTAATAGTACTAAAAAGTGTTGTGATTTCACAGAAAATCTTCTGTAACATTATTGATCTATAAAAGTGACAACTATTTAACCTTCAAATTGACAGATTCGAATAAAGTAATTATAATGTATGAAACACCGTGATATCGGTTCAGTTTTTATCTATAATCAGTTTTTGTTTTATAATACATCTAAACACATTTTTAGTCAAATTAAATTATTGAAATAAATGTCAATGTAATTCTTCTGTAATTCCACATAAAACGTTCTATATTCATTACATTTCTGTGATGTTTTAAAAATTGGACTCGTTAAAACTGGACCTTTCAATTCTGGTCCAATCCTCAATTTGACCAGAAATGAAAGTACCTACCGCTAATCTAATAAGAAAAGCACTTTTGGTTTTGTTTTTTTCGTTTGTTTTCATCCATAGTGAAATGTGCGTTCCAGTTTGACATTAATCCTAGAACGCATATCTTGTTTTTAGTGTCTTTGTTCCACACCTTCAACTGCCATTTTAGTGACTTGTTCTCTGGGATACATTTGTACCCCAGATGTGCGTTTTAGGGTTAAAGATATTACGAATAATTTTATATGAACTTGAGCCCACCTGTTATATCACAACCTTGAAAATCATTAAATTGTCATGTTTTTTAATTTATTATACAAATTTACAAATAAACATTTATTATGCTACGTTATAGAATTTTGTTGCTTATAATTTTCGTTTGAATATTTTTAGTTTAATATTTCAGTTTTGGTTAATGTGCAGGTAAATTTGGTAAACATTTAATAGTTTCTGTACTTGAGCTGAACTTTTCAGTTACACTGAAAGTTTTGAGTTTCTTATATCACATTCTTTGATATATAAATATGTTTTAAGGGAATGGACTGGTCTTTATATGACCACGGAAATGTATCAAAACAATAACATTACGAATCAATCTGATGTCATTGTTTAGAATATAAATGCAATGTGTAAACGACTGAAATAAAATGGAATGTTTAATGTAAATACAGCAATGTGTAAACAATTGGAAATGGAATGGGATGTTAAAATATGAAATGTGTATTAAATCACATTCTTTGAAGTAGAAAAATAAAATGGTATACGAGTAGGGACTTGTCTTTATATGAATATTGACATGTATCATAACTATAGCATTGTTATGAATATGAGTACATGTTCATCCCCTTTACACACTCCTTTGATACCCCATTAGTTTACCCATTAGTTCATCCCCGACCACCCACTCCGCCATTCCCGACCCCCCACTCCGCCATCCCCGACCCCCCACTCCCCCATCCCCGACCCCCCACCTTCGATCCCCCACCCCCGACTTCCGACCCCCGACACCCGACCCCCCACGAAAATGCCTTCATTGCATCCAATGCAAATATATTCAAATTAATTTCAAAACACAGTAAATTGCGCCATCTATGATATCGCGACCGAACTAACACGAAACATCAAGCGAGTTTTTCTTCTCAATAAAAACATCCTATGGCCAAAAAAATGTCTGTCAGATGTAACGAAAGCAAGATACGATGTCCATAAGATAAAATGTCCGTAAGATAAAATGCCGGCGAGATAAAATGTCTGTGAGATAAAATGACCGTAAGATAAACTGTCCGTAAGATAAAATGTCCGTGAGATAACATGTACTCTAGAGAAAAAGTCCATAAGATTAAATGTCCGTGAGATAAAAAGTCCTTGAGATAAAATGTCCTTGAGATAAAAGGTCCGTAACATAAAATGTCCGTGAGATAAAAAGGACTTGAGATTAAATGTCCGTAAGATAAAATGTTCGAGAGATACAATGTCCGTGAGATACAATGTCGGTTAGATAAAATAACAGTGTTCAGTCATTGTCCTTTTGATACACTGTAGGCATCCCTTTTCAAGAAACTTATTGGGTCAGAATCTCATTCTGCCATGAAAATTTAAGGCACAAAAATATGTTATTGAAAAATAGTTATTCTAATTGCTGAGGAAATCTCAAATAAAAATCGTGTCATATGGGAAATTGAACACATTTTTTATTTCTGAATGTTCTTAAGATGAAAATGTTCTAAACATTTAATATCATGCGAAGCACATTTTTACAATTTTTTGATAAAATTTTAAGCAAATTCCTTAATATGGGATACATAACACTTGGGATAGCCGAGTAGACATCGATTCAATATTGTTGGCGACTTGGGGAAATGACGTTGATGATTCAATATCGATACTGAATTGATATTTAATAATCATCGATATTCAATGTCAACTCGATGAAGACTAAAGGGACATTCAGAAATTGATTCGACGAAGATTCAGTGTTCCCTAGAGTCGCCATCGACGTTGAATCGATATATCGAGATTTCACATCGCTGCACGGATGGGGTTCCCTTGCTGATTTCGCCAGAACAAAATGTCCTCCTGACAGTCAACTGTTTACTCACATTAATATTTCTTGCAGAATATGTTAAAAAATAGTATATTATACATCAAAAGCGGTAGGTGAGCCATTATTGACCTGCATGGTGTTGGCCATATGAGACGAACACGAGAGCTGCCTAAGGCAGCCTAAGGCACACTCGAGTGTTGTCAACTTCGTGCATGTCAATAATGACTTGCCGTCCATGATACATACGATATTTTAAGAATAAAGTGCACGGTATGTGCAATTACCGCCTGCTGGATAGAGTAGTAAGTATGTACAGCACTAGAGCTGTAAGACTAACTTACCGTCTGCTAGACAGGATACATAAAATGATTTAGTACAATAAGAGACAAAGTACAGACTGTACAGGAAGCTAGCTACAGACTGTAGCTAGCGGCCTAGCTACAGTCTGTAGTTGCTCCACCTGCAGACTGTAGCTAGGTCGCGTTTTAGCTACAGTTTTAGCTGTACAGTAAAATATCTCTGTGTGTACCTACGTAACATGAAAGATTACACAGGGCTACAGTTTCAAACTTATTTGTATTGTGTAGCCATTAACCCTTTCGATCCCGAATTATTTTTATTGATGAAAAATTCGGGATCGAATTATTAATTTGTAATAAAATCATGGGTTTCCATATGTAAAATAATCGTGGGTTGTCATCTTGTTTTAAAGCATCGATGGGAACGAAAGGGTTAATTATAATCCATAATTAATGTTTATTCATGGGGTATACATTATAGTATACAGGTATACAACAAACCATTTAGAATAAACAATAAAAAATAGAGCCGAAAAGCAATTTTCAATATGCATGTTAAGTATTTTTCACGTTAGTGTAGCGACCAAAAGTGGAACTAATTAGGCTCTTGTGCCGAAAGCTGTCGTTTTCGGCACTCTAACCTAATTCGTTCCACTTTCGGCATGCTACACTGACGTGAAAAACAT
>JABFPB010004792.1:0-14282 GCA_022817645.1 Ceratoteleas bidentatus
TTTTTCCAGAATTTTTCCAGACTTTTTCCAGACTTTTTCCAGACTTTTTCCAGACTTTTTCCAGACTTTTTCCAGACTTTTTCCAGACATTTTCCAGACACTTTCCAGACTTTTTTTGTCCAGCCTGCCAGGTTTGGGCACGGGTACAGACATGGGTACAATTCAAGAAAAATAGAGAAATTTGGAAAATTTGAGAAATTTTAAATATATAAGAAATTTTGAAAATTCGAGATATTCTGAATACTTGAAAAATCTTGAAAATTCAAGAAATTTTGAAAATTCGAAAAATTCTGAAAATTTGATATATTTTGAAAATTCCAGAAATTTGAGAAATTTTGATAATTTGAGAAAATCTAATGAAATAAAAAAAATTTGAGAAATTTAGGTAATTCGACAAAAATATAAAAAGGTTCTCGTACAGTCTTCACCTTTTTTTGAGAAAATTCGAAAAAAATTTCTCGAATTTTTTGAATTCGGGAAATTAAAAAAATTGGAGAAGATTGAAAATTCGAGAAATTTTGAAAATTCGAGAAATGTTGAGTATTTGAATAATTTTGAAAATTCGAGAAATTTGAGAATTTCGAGAATTTTAGGATTCGAGAAATTTGAGAAACTTTGAAAATTCGAGAAATTTTGAAAATTCGAGAAATTTGAGAAATTTTGATAATTTGACAAATTTAAAAAATTCGAGAAATTTTGAAAATTCGAAAATGTATGTAAAATCAAAAAATTTTGAAAATTCGAAAATTTATGTAAATTCGAAAAATTTTGAAAATTTGAAAAATTTTGAAAATTTGAAAAATTTTGAAAATTGTGAAACTTTGAATATTTGAAAAATTATTTAAAATTCGAAAAATGTTCAATACAGTGGAACCTGCTCTCTTTAACCTCGCTATTCTTGTCCCCTGCTTTTCTTAGCGAGAACTCCCTGGCGGTCTTGCCCCGCCTCCCCTCTTCTTCTTCTTCTTCTTCTTCTCTTTATTGGCTCGGGTCGACAAAGAGCGTCCCTTCAATAGCCACCAGTAGGTACTGCAACGTAGTTGAAGTTAGTGTCCTCTCATGGGGCTTGCGCTAACTACCAATAGAAGGGCGCATGCGATGATAAAAGAACGAGGCGGTACATCCCAAAGTTGAGTTGGTTGCAGCAATCTCCTTCCAGATCAAGTGGAGGGAATTTGGGATGGAAGGGAATGGGGTGTGAGAAGGGTAAATAAACAGGCTGCTTACCGAAAATCTTTCATGTAAGCTCAAGAAAAAGCATAAACAAGAAACAGTAATAACTCGGCCCTGAGCAGGAGATTATCAAGAGAGCGATGAATCAAATTTACCTAAATTTAATTAATAAAATTTATTGTTCATCATACACAATATTTTTTCGACTTTGTCACGAAAACTGAGATAGCTTTCAAATTCGAATCAACAGGCCATTTCAGCACCTCAGTCACATCTTTTGTCAAATTAAAAGGAATTTTCTTTTTTTTAAAAAAAGCTTTAAGTCTTTTCCTCTCCACAAAGTTGAGCGGGCATTCAAAAAAGAAATGATAAATACTTTCGTCTTGGTAACCACAATTGCAGTTCCCATCTGTAACTATATTTTTTCTAAATAAACTACTTTTCAAAGAGAAATGATTTGCCCTCAATCTCAGAGCATTTACAACTTATCATCTTTGAAATCATAAAACCATGGCTTTTTAGCGAAAGTACCAGAGTAATAATTTTGAAAAAAATGTATTCCTTTATCTTTGTCAATGTTTAAGAGAAATTTTGTCTGGTAGGATTTCAAGGCTGCATTAGTTACTTCATACAGGTCAGTGTGAGGTATTTTGTATTTCAAATCAAGAACCTCTTTCAAGGAATCTTTTGCCATACCATCCACGAACTCATTACCTGGGATGCCAATATGACTTGGGATCCATATCAATTCTACACCTTTACCCATTCTTTGCAGCTGATACAGAGCTTCCACAATATCTGTTATCAAAAAAGTGCCGTCACAACAGATAAACTATCCGTAAAAAGTGTACGATATTTTTTTCCCTTACGACGAAGCGGGAAGCCCATATTTCCGCTCGTCAGGGCAGGAATGTGGGTATTCCCGCCCGGAGTGAGAGAAAAGTTTTAATACCTGAATTTTTAATATTTAACTGATTTTCAATAAAAAGGTGTGCATTATATGAAAAAATATTATTTGTAAAAAATATAATTGTTGGAGTCCTGGTGTGGAATCAGTAGGCGAGACACTTTTATTAAGAAAAGATTTATTTTACTTCGAACACAACCGCCATAGGCGAACGACGTGGATCTAATAAAACGCCGGAGACAGGCGACTCGACTCGCAACGGCGAGCGGCGCCACAGTCGCGATCACGCATGCGCAGCACAGAAGGAGGAGAAGCGCGTTACATTTCAACACTCCCTCCCGACGACTTATGTGCTAATACGCAGTTACAACACAAAAATAATTCTGATTACAATATTTATCGCAGACTCGTTTCGTTTTCAGTCGTGTGTTTTCTCCTTTGGGTTTCGTTGCCTTTAGTTTCGCCTATTCGTTTTATTTAGAGCCATACCTGAAATAAATAATCGTTCATCATTAATATTATCGTTTTTCGTTCTCGTTCAATCATCGTTAAGAATTTTTGAGGTTAATTCTTTGTGTATTTGGAAAGAAAGAGGTTTTGTAAAGATGTCAGCAAGTTGGTTTCTAGAGGGTATCCATTTAATTTGTATCAATTTTCGTTCGGTGCATTCTTTTACACAGTGTTCTCGTACTTCAGTAATATGTCTTAATTTCCTTTCACCTTTCATTTTAGCACAACTTTCAGCAGCTCTATTGTCACACCATAAAGTAATGGGACAAAAGCTTTCGTTAACTATTCGTTCTAGTGATATTTTAAGACCTATTACCTCCTGACAAGCCTCGCTCATGGCAACATACTCCGCCTGACAGGTAGATAATGCAATGTATGTTTGTTTATGTGTTCGCCAGTGAACTGTGTCATCGTAAAGTTTAACCAGATAGCCACTTGTCGTTATTGAGTTTTTGCAATCCGCAAAGCTCGCGTCCGTGTAAACTTGAAGATCATTTCGTTTGCCTAGATAAGTAATTCCTAAATTGATAGTTCCCTTTAAGTATCTAAAGACTCGTTTAACCATGTTCCAGTCATCTGTCGTTGGATTTATTTGGTGCCTACTTAGAACGTTTACTGCGTAAGCTATGTCTGGTCTCGTTGCATTCGCTAAATACAATAGGCTACCAACAGCCTCTCGATATGGTACATTTTTGTTCGTTTCTGTATTCTTCAAAGTTTCGTTATCGTTACATTCCTCTCGTTGTCGTCTTTCGTGGTTTGCTGCTTGTCTTGTTATCATGGGTGTTCTTTGTGGATAGATGTCGTTGAATCCAAATCGTTTCAGTATATTCTCGGTATATCGTTCTTGTGATATCTTTAATCATTTGTTAATCCTGTCTCGTTTAATTGTCAAATTTAAGTATTCTTTAGGTTCTCCCAGATCTGTTATTTCGAATTCGTTTCGTAGTTTAGTTTTAACTTCATCCATTTTCTTTTCGCAATTTCCTGCCAATAAAATATCGTCAACATACAATAAGAGAATTAACAATTTCTCTCCCTCCCTCCACACAAATAGGCATGGTTCATGAGTGTCGTTTTTCAGGCCTATATTATTCGCAACTTCAGAAAATCGTATATTCCATCGTTTCGGACTAATTCGTAATCCATATATTGCCTTTTCCAGTTTGCATATTTTCTGTCGTCTCGTATTTTGGTCATATTGAGTTCCTTCAGGGATTTCCATGTAAATTTCGTCTTCTATCGTACCGTTGAGGAATGCAGTCTTTACATCCAGTTGGCACGCAATCAGATCGTTTTTATTTATGATTGCCAGAACAGTTCGAATGAGTGATAGTCGTGAAACTGGTGCGTATGTCTCTGTCAAGTCGTAGTAGTTTGGATCTTTGAATCCCCTAACCACTAATCTTGCTTTAAATTTCGTATTGCCATTCGTTTCTCGTTTTCGTTTCAGAACCCATTTGGAATCTACTATGTTCGCTCTTTGACCATCTTTTGACATTCTAGGTCGATCAACAATTTTCCAAACTTGACTTTTGTCCATTGATTTTAGCTCGTCATTAATTGCCTCTTGCCATTTACTTCGTTCTTTCGTTTCCATGGCTTCTTTGTAGTTTAGAGGATCTTCGTTTATTTGTGCTAATAAAGCATGATTTATTTCGTCGTTCATTTTTCTGATTTCGTATTTGTCATTATCGTTATCGTTTGGAGAGAATATAATTTGTGAATTATCGTTTAGGGTTTTCGTTAAATTTGCAAAACTTGTGTCGTGAACTATTTTGGTCTGGTTTCTCTCTCTCAGTTTCATTTGGCGTATTGGTTTGTCATCGTCGTTAATCACTTTAGTTTTAATTGTTGTTTCTGTTTTTCGTGGTCTTCCTCGTTTTCGTTTGATCTATCCCTCCGGTTTTGATGTAGTCTTTTCATCTTCGTTGTTTGTCTCGTTTACAATTTCGTTACTGTTTTGTTTTTCGTTGCTAGTATCAGTTTCCATGACTTCGTTCTCCTTTTCCGAATCGTTGTCGAATTCTACGAACCATTTAACTTTATTTATTTCGTCAAGTGATTCAATCCAATGTTTAACATCGTTCTTTGAGTTTCTGTCTCGGAAAACAACTTTTTCGTTAAATCGTACATCTCGGCTCTTCTTTCTTATTTCCCTTCTTCTGGTTTTAGAAATATGTACCCTGATGGAGTATATCCAATCACAAATACACTCCTGCCGATAAATTTAAACTTTGGCCCCGTTTTTCGTTGAACCTTCATGTATGCAAGGCATCCAAATCGTTTAATCTGACTCATATTGTATTTGTAGTCAGGTGCGAACTTTTGTAGTGGAGGAATCATTTCGTTCGATTTGTGAGGTGTTCTATTGTATGCATAAACAGCTGCATTCAAAGCTAAATCCCACATGCTGTCAGGCAATCCTGAGTCGTACATGTATGCTCTGATTTTCTTTTGGATCGTTTGATTAAATCGTTCAGCAACACCATTGTGTTTAGGGGTGTCTGGACAAGCTAATCTTAATTCAGCACCCAGTCGTTCAAGTACTTCAGTTGTGTACCCAACAGTAAATTCAGTACCTTGATCCGTTCTAAGGTAGCAAACTTTCGCATTGTAACCTAGCAAATTTCGTGCACTTCGTATAAACATTTCAAGACAATGACCTGTTTCAGTTTTATTACGCATAGGATAAGCCATTGCCAATCTCGAATAGTCGTCTATAAATACTGAAATGAATCTATAACCTTTAGGGTAGGAGGGAGGGTTAATTATTCCCATCAGATCAGAATGTATAATCTGAAGTGGTTTCGTAGCTCGTTGTCTAGTCGTTTTGAAAGGTAATTTGTTTATTTTTGCAATTTTGCATATTTCGCAATCCAAAATTTCGTCATCAAACACTGCATTTTGCAAGTCTTTAATTTCGTTGTGTTGTTTTTGCAATGTTCTAAGAGAGGCTAATGATGCATGTCCCGTTCTCATGTGCCATAATATAGCTTTACTATAAGGTTTTGATTTGTCAAGGTCGTTTGTGTTTACTTCGTTATTATCGTCTAGTGCGTCAATAATCGGATCGTTCAATTTATGTATTTCTCTATCCCACACAGTTGTGTCAAATTGTGAATGTTCGTTTATTTTTGTGTCAGTCTCTTCAATCCTATTCGTTTGGTTGTCGTTTATAGAAGTACTAGTTTCTAAAGGTAAATCTTCTTGTTGTTTTTCTAGTCTCGTCTCGTTCATATCGTCACTAATATCGGTTGTAATTTCGTCATTTATCGATTTTACGTGTTCGTTAATTTCAGATCCTAATTTTAGTATTTCGTTGGTATTGTTACAAATTGAAGAGAAATTCGCATATGCTTTCTTTATTTTCTTGCCCACAATGATACCATTTTCGTTAAGTCTATCTATCTCGAGATCAATAATCCAGAAAGGCTGTTTGTAAATTCCTGTCAAAAGTAGTTCGTTTGAATCTGGATCAAATATATTGATCTGTTTATCGTCTAAATATCCGGACTTAATACTAAGTCCGAGTTCTGCAAATTTTCTAAGAGATAGTAGGTTTTCTGAGAGTTTTTCCGCGCAGAGTACTTCGTTTAGGGTAAAGATTTGGTCATCGTTAGTTACTATTTCGACAGTACCTACACCTTCGGAATCTAGATTTGCAGATGAGTTGTTGTTCGCGCATCTAATCGTATTTCGTTTCGTTTCGTCAAGTGTTTTGAATATCAATTTAGAGTTTGTCAAGTGTTCAGTGGCGCCCAAATCGGCGAGAAACTTCGCTATAAATCTATCGTTCGTGCAGTTTACATGCTTATCTACTAAATTTACTTTGTTGGTTATAATTTCCGTACCTTTGTTTTCTTTAGCGTCTCCTTGGTTATCCTTATTGAATCTTTCTTTGGCATTTTGGTTTCTAAAACCCTCTGGTTTTTGGGAAGAATTTCCTACCTTTATCGTTATCTTTAAAATTCGTTCGTTGAGCATCTTTACTTCTTTCGTTATCGTTAAATCTTCGTTTGGTTTGCAATCGTTTTACACCTTTGAATTTATTTAAGATTTTGTTTTGTTTGTACCTCTCGTTATATCGTGGGTTCCCTCGTCCTTGATTAGTGCCCGATTTTTGCTGACGTGCAATCCTAATCGGACACTCGGCTGCCTTGTGCGTCACGAACTCTTGGCATTCGTAGCATTTCTTCAATCCCATGCCCCTCCGTGGGCAGTCTCGTTCGCGATGACCGAAATCGTCGCATTCTCGGCATCTGTCGTTAGGGTCGCGGCGCGCGACATTCGAATACAGGACTGATTTAGGATCGTTGTAAGTGCTCCTGTTTGCTTCCGCCTGTATAATGAAAGATTTCATTTGCTCGTATGTCAATCCTTTACCAGTTGAATTTCTCGTCATAAACTCTACAGACTGGATTTCGGGGACTCCACCCATTATTGCATTATAAAAAGAATCTCGTTTTTCCTCTTCCGAGAGAGGAGCAGTGTTCGTTAAATTTTCGTAGCTTCGTATGACCTCTTCAAATTTATCCCAGAATTCTAATGCCGATTCTTTAGCTGGAATATATCTCATATCGTAAAGTTTTTCCCTTATCGGTACCGAGGTTAGATTCGTTTCGCATCGTTTCATTTCTTTGAGTTTATTAAGGATATCGACCGGGTTTTGAATAGTTATTATTTTAGAATGATATATTGGGTCCAATCTATTTATCAAAATATCTCGTACTTTATACTTATGTTTTTCTTTAATTTGTTCGCTTAGGTTATTTCTTTGGTCTATTGTTGAATCTATGACATATAGCAAATCGTTCGTTCTTAGCTCAGATGAGAAAAAGTCGTAAAAATGTTCGAATCGCGTTTTAGGTGTCATTTTATATTCTCGTTTAGCCCCGGAGTCCCTGAAGTCTGTCTGAAATTTTTCTGTTAGCTTATTAGCAATTGCTATTGTTGACACGTTGTCTTTTAATTCTTTCAGAACGGTAACTAAATTCGCTTCGTTTTCGATCGTTTTATGTTGGGATTTTTCGTTGGAGTTGTCGCGATTATTCAAATTTTCATCGTTTGCATTACTCTCGTTATTTTGTGATTGAATCGTTTCGTTACTTATCGTTACCTGTTTCGTTGATTTCATTGCGTTGATTTTCTTCTCCAAATTGTCCATTCTGGTTGAAACAACTTCGAAGCCTTCGTAGAATTCGTCTCGTTGGTTTTTGAGCTCGTCGAGTATCTTTTTGTTGTCGTTTTCCAGGCGTTGCACAGATTGGTCTAAATGGTCGATCAGTTTATCCATTTTCTGGAAGACACCTGTCACGTTAGCGACAGTGTCCTTGACGACCTGGTGAAGACTTGCTATGACCTGCTCTAGTCCAGATTCGTTGGGCAGATTTTTGTCAGCATTCGTATCTGAGGGATTAAGCACTGTAGAGGTCAACCCACTTTTCGTTTTAGTCGTTATCGTTTTGCTGAGTTGTCGATTTGGGACATTGATGAGAGTGTACTTGGAAATAAACCTTTTTGAAAATTTACCTGGTTCGTTGTTGTTTACATTTTCGATGCTCGTTATTTTGGGTAATTTTTGTTGAGTTTCAAAAACCAATGGTGAATTTTGAGTTTCAGTGAATTGCTTCACTTCCATCTCAGTTTTGGTTTTCTTCGTTTCAGGTTCGTTTTCGTTATCGTTATCTGCCAGGAGACGATCTTCTTCTGCTTTATCAATCTCCATTTCTTTATTTCCACTGTTTGTGGATTCATCTTTGTTTGACTGGTTGACTCGCGACATTTCCACTTTACCGCCTTGTCGTTCAATTTCGTCAGTAACATCTTTCCACTCATCTGGAGTTAGAGTGATTTCATCTAACAGGAAAGAAAAATAATTGTGTTACTGTTCGTTTGTAAATGGGATTTGTCACGAGTCGTGTCCCCAACCCAGATGACCGAACACAAGTCATTCAGATTTGGAACGATGAACTCGTTATTATCCGAACACAAGATACTTTCCAAATTCATCTAGTCTCTTTCAAAGCAATATAACGCACGGCGTCAACCACTAAGAAAGAACCCAGTAAGCTTCATTGTGCTTAATTATGACGCGGAATATAGCCTTTTCATTTGTTCGTTTTCGTTAATTCGTATTCGTAAAAATGTAGGCTTACCAACGCGGTATTTCATGCCGGTCTCGGTATGAAACACGATGTGACTTTTGTCAATCGTGATGACGATCTTTTCCTTGCCATGGTTTTGGTCAAGGTTGAATATTTCATTGATCTATACCATTGATCTTAAAATTCAAAATCCGACGATTTGTGATCCTATAAACCAATCTGGCAACTCTAGCTGTCAGACCAGCACTAGCCAAAGCCGATGGAAGTAAAGTTGGATTGACATTGCTAAAGGCGCCATTTATGTCAACAAAAATGGCAGCCGTTGTCTTTTTTTCTAAAAAGGAAGATCTGATATTAGTGAAGATTGACAAATTATCTAAACAACCCTTGCCCCTTATAAAGCCCAACTGAAGAGGAGAAAAATATGTTTCGTTTCAAAAAAAAATAAAATCCTTTTATTAATTATTCTTTTCAAAAGCTTCAAAAAGCACTGTGCTAAAGCTATCGGGCGGAATTTACCCACTTTTCCCTTAGGCAACAAAAAAATCAAATAGTTCGACCATTCATCCGAGAAGTCTTCAATATCCCCAGAAACAAAGACTTCACTGAATAGTTGGCAAACCATTTTCTTGGATTTATCAGGCAATCTACCTATCAATTCATATGAAAGTTGGTCTAGGCCCGGGCTTGAGTCCTTTTTAGCTTCCAATATAGAAGCAGAAAGTTCCTGTCGAGAAATCTCCCGATTTAGATTTGCGTCAATTCCAAAAAAGGAATTAAAAGGAAAATCATGTTATCACGGGGGGTTTAGACAGAGAAGATTTTATTGCGTCTATTGCTGGTCTAAATTTCATATTCATAGTTGAGCTATAATTATGATCTGAATTTTTATTATAAAATTTTTTAACTTTCTGCAAAATAATTTTGACTGGAGTATTAAAGCTTAAAGAATTACAAAAAGATTTAAAAGAATTTCTCTTGGTTTGTTTATATATTTTTTTGCTATCGCTGTTTTTTATTCTTCTCTATCCTAGTTTCTACACATGGACGACACATGAATTCCCTTTCGGCCTTAATTCGGCCTTAAAAAAAAATTCAGAATCCGAAAGAGTTTCCCTTTCTAAAAAGTCTTCAAATTTGGACCAGTCGATCTTCGCCAAATTAATCCTATGGGAAACGTTCTGAAAAAACTCCGGCCTCAAGCTAAGTCCAACTGCTATCGGAAGGTGGTCTGAACCACATAGGGCTTCTAAGGGGGACCACGTACAAATTGGAAACAAATCCAGAGAGACCAGTGCGAGATCTATAGCCGAAGACTGATTACCATTTGATGGAAAATGTGTGTGTTGTTCATTATTAATGATAATAAAATTAGAGTCGAAGGCATTGTCAATCAGGCTATCTCCAAGCTTTGTATCCTTTCCGGAACCTCACGCCGAAGAATGGGTATTAAAATCCCCAACGAAGATATTGGAGAACAACCTAGAATTTCCACGGTCTGGAGCAGGAACTGCATCAAACATCTTCTTCCATTGGTCAGTTCTCAAGAAAAAGTTTTCGTTACTAGGAGGTCTATAGACATTCGTCACGAAAAGGCTACTACTCTCAGAAATCTTCAATTCCACCGTCAAAGTTTCCAACACAAAGTCCACATGATGCATGCGGGAAAAACACGAAACTGGAGATCTCTCCGGATCAGCATAGCTAATCCACCTCCCTGCGACAAGCTATCTTTCCTAATTAATTCAAACCCTGGAAATTTAATAATTTTTTCAGGCCACAAATGTGTTTCCTGAAGAGCTATCACGTCGTAATCTACAACCAAAATACGCAGTTCAAAATTTTGGATTAAGCCTCTGCAATTCCAATAAAGCAATCTAAGATCTTTCAACGAATTCATCTACCAGTAGAGGAACTACGAGGCGATTTTGGCTGGACTTTAGATTTAGACGATTTATTTTTATCGGTATTTGATGATATAGAAGAAGAAGACAAGCGCGGAGTAGATCTCGATCTCATTTTCGCATTTTCCGAAGCTGATTTAAAAAAAGTGTTCGAAGAAGACTTCTGAGGCACGACAAAAGTTCCATCTGAAGTCTTCCTCTCATTGACCTTCTCGCCCGGTTTTTGAACTGTACTTCCGCACCAGTTTTTAGTATTTAGATGGTTGAGATGTTTTCGCATCATCCTTCAAATTATGCTTTATATCTTTTGATTTTGAACGAGCTAAATCACCAGAGCCTCCCTCACTCCCCTGAGATAAACCACCTTCCCCCCCCCACGTGAAAGAAGCGTTCCGGTACCGATGTCCCGAATGATTTACTCCAGTCTTCCTGGAAAAAGATTTATCATAATCATGATCTGCATTATCATATAAAGTTGCGGAGGCAGGACCAGAACGGCCCAGAGGTGGAAACGCAGAAGAATGTCCAGGGGAAGTTGTGTTTGTCACTGGTCTCTCTGATTGTACCGGCGTAGACTACGATCCACAGCTCCCACCCACAAACCTATCAGTGGCCTCCTTCATGGAGATCCTATGTTGGATTGCCAGTCTAAAAACTCTGGAATATTCCAAGAAATCTGGACACTTCCTATTCGAACCCCAATGAGCGCCCTTGCATCTAAAGCAGATCGGATTCCTCCTCTCCTCCTGGTCATCACAACAAATGCAAGCGCTCTGCTGCTCCCCCTCATCTTCATCAGAACAAACCAACCCACACCTATAACAAATTGCTTTCGACTTACAATTTTTGGCCAGATATCCAGGTCTAAAGCAGATTCGTTGCCGATTCGAATTTTTGGAAAAAAACTGTTCAACTTTACACCTTACGTGAAAGAGATAAACATATTTTGGTAACGTTGCATTATGAAATTTTATAGACATGGTCCTTGTCGGAACAAATTGGTCGCCAGACCCTACATCCTTTACATCCGTCACCCCCCCCCCCTAATGGATTGGGAGCCAAAAACCCCTCCCCTAATTGGGAACCCTGTACCGGATTCTGCTTGCCAGCCACATCTGTCCTCATTCTTCTATTTTCTCTTCTCACAGACAAAATTTCATAACCCGGGGTGGGAACAAGCAGATTATCCATTATTTCACAGTTGTTAAGTTCTACTGGTACATCCCTAATCAAGCCTATCACTGTACAAAATTGACCAGGAATGAAAGCTTTGAGATTACACTCAGCAAGTCTTAGGTTTTGTGATACGACAAAGTTTGCCGTATTCGCCGTCAAGAAGTTTGTTTCAAATTTGTTGAAACTAACTCTTTTCACCGTAAATGCAATATTCGGAAAAAGGGTAGTCAAGGTTTTGCCTAAAATCACTGGATGGAGTGAGGGAGTTCTCTGTTTTCCATCAGGATGAGTGTCAAAAGGAATATTATTTTTTATTTTATTTGGGTCGATCACTTGTAAATGAATAATGTAAGGACCCATGTCATTAGCAGAATATAATAAAGTTTTATGAATTGAATTTGTCTTCACAACATTACTTTTATCTGTGTTTAGATTAGTACGCCCGTCACTGTTTATGTTTTGAGGAATTGTTTTAGAGGTCGAAGCGATTTCTTCGCCAGTCACATTTTCACCCGACGATAAATTTTTGAAATTTTTATTTAACTGAGAATTGCCATAAATGGACTCCCGAGTCGAAAAATCACCTACCTCATTTTTTTCTTTTTCTTCCATAAATTTTCTTTTCACATTACCGTCCGAAATATCATCGCTCTCTCTTACCCTCCTCCTTATCATCGCCTGGCTAAACTCCTGGATGTCCATGCTCTCGATCTCAGCCATGTCGAAAACCCCACACCACGAGGGGAAAAAGCCAAAGGACAATCCAAGGGGGCTGGCAGAACAGGAGAAAAGCAGCGTGCAAGAAGAAGCATATTTGGTTGGTCACACGTTCGGAGAAACCAATTCGAGTCAGCAAAAACAGCAGAAGCGGAAGTAGCAGGCAGGCAGGCAAATCGAGGGATATTGTGTTCGACTAAACTTCGTACCGAAAAGATATATGTATAATAAAAAAACTTCGGTTACAACGAAATTAATTCAGTTAGTGGGCCTCGAGCACGGGCAGGCGCGCGACGTTATTCGAACCAAGGTCGGTGCGCGTATCCTCCCGCCTCCCCTCAACAGCTGCCCCCACTCCTGGCGTCGCGATGCCTGCCGCGTGGTAATATCGCGAGCGTCATTCGGAGACTATTCCGACGTGTGTTATTTTCCCTCGGAAAAACTAGGGTTAAGTAGATAGTCCAAGCCTTCGGCTCGAACTGTCAACATAACCCTAATTTTTTCCTGCAGGAGTAATGTACTATTAATTGTTTTTTAATTGTTTAATCAACAATTTTTATTTTTTTGTTAACAATTTGTTGTTAACATGAATATTAGATTTGTATCCGTATAATATTATCAAATTTATTTACATATACGAACTGAAAATTGGTGAAATAAAATTTATTTCCTTGGAGGCCATTTCGAGAGCATAAATAACAAATAACACTGCGCCTACAACGCGGTTTGTTTACATCGCGAACTCCGACTATCCCCTCTATGCGAGCGCCACAACAGTGGCGCGCGCGTGGAGGGAATAGCCAGACTCCTCTGCCGCCGCTAACACGAGCAGGGAGGGCGGACATTCATTCCGCTAAAGAGAGCAGATTGTACTGGATCTGTTGAATTAACATCTATCATGATCAAAATGACAGGTAACCTAACCTTAAATATTTCGATGTTAAATTAGAAGATATTCAATGTTGAATTCGCATCGATGTCTCCAATACATATTAATAAAAGTAATGGATAAAAGTAATGGATGGATGAATAAAGGTATCATTGGATTTAGCATAAGAAATATGTTGATAGCATGAACATTTTGTTCCCGTGTATTTTCGAGATAAGTCTGTCGATCAATTTTAGATCGATATTTTAGAGATATTTTAGAAGGCAGTTTTTCTAACCTCAAATATCTCGCCTTGCAAATAGCATAGCATGCTTCCTTGTTTTGATAAATAAAAGTATGTTTTGGTAAATAAGCATTATTTCATTACATTTACTGCAGAACATAACCTCTTTTCACGAACGCCTGTTAATTTGTGAACGTGAAGGTTGGCAACAATTTCCAGTCCGTACTAAAGTTCATTAATTATTCACTGTAATAAATTCCAGTATCTACTGTAAAATTCCAGTATATCAACTAGAAACTGTTTTCCAATGATTCACTGGAATTTTATAGTATTCTTTTTACAGTGTAGGGCCAGTATTAAAAGATGTGCAATTTTTTCACAGTGTTGTCTCTTTCTAATCTCAGTAGTTGAACTGCGATGCAGCGATAAAAAATTTCAAAATCTTCTAACACTGTGTAAGGCTAAATATTTTACATAGCAATTGAACCCGTGACTTTACGTTACTACGACGTTCTTTCGACATGTATAATACTCAAATCATAATGTTCAAATCGGAGACATAACCTCCCAATCAACCAGAATTTTTTGTGTGACCGCACAGTGACATCACTGGTGAGTCACAAGTGAGTCACATGTGAGTCACCTGTGACTCACATTTGCGTCAAAATTACCGCCT
>JABFPB010004793.1:0-14282 GCA_022817645.1 Ceratoteleas bidentatus
GATTGTAGTGTAGACTTGTTTCACGTGAATAAAACGTGGATTGCCATGCTTTAATCACTTACAATTTCTCTCAGTGTGAAATGGAAATTTCAAAGAGAATCCAAGAATGATGTACAGATATATCTGTAATTCAAAAGACAATTTCTAATCTATGGAATGTCAGAGTTAACTGTAGGAATTTTCTACAGAAAACATTAGAAATCAATAGGAAATATTTAATAAATTTGGTTTTCATGAAAATTTGTATAAACATTTGTTTAGGATGCCTCAAAATATACGGAGAATTTTTAGCGATTTTGATGTCATTTCTGAGAAAATTGTACCATTATCTTATTATTTTATTTGGAACCTCACACCAAGTTTCAAATTCCATCTAGATTTACGGAAATTGAAAAAGAAAATTTCCAATAGAACGTTAAACAATTCCTGATATTTTATTCATAGAAATGTCAATTCTAACAATATATTTGTTCCAAGAGAATCCAACGTTTATTTAGATTTTCTTGGAAATTTCTGTTTCACGATTACAAATGTTTCCAATTTTTTTCAATGATTAGAATTTTGCAGGAACCTTAACACAGACTTCCACTATTTTATTTAGAGTGTTCTGCGAAATTAAACTTTTAGAAAGAAGTGGTGTTTTCATTAACCATGAATGTATTATTTCCAGATGGGTCCCAGTTTACCCAGATGCTGATAAAAAGTTGGCAGTTATGTCAATGGGCTTCCTTTTAAGTAGTCGAGATGACAGTGTAGTTTGGCGAGGACCAAAAAAGACATCTATGATTAAACAGTTCATCAATGATGTTTTGTGGCAAGATATAGATTACTTAATTATAGATACTCCTCCTGGAACTTCAGATGAACATATTACTGTCATGGAGAACTTACGGTAATGCTTAAATTCATTTAAATATTTTTCAGGAATTGTAATTAATAATAGCTTTAGGCTTTGAAAAGTAATTACAATTTTCTTTTAGGAATGTTAAATGTGATGGTGCCATTTTAGTAACGACACCTCAGGCTATAGCTGTAGATGATGTTTTGCGAGAAGTAACATTTTGCAAAAAAACAAAGATTCCTATTATAGGAATCGTTGAAAACATGAGTGGATTTGTGTGTCCAACTTGCTCAGTAAGTTACATTTTTACACATTTTGGTCTATTTCTACAAAAAGTAATCATAATAGAGACATTTTATTTACCATATTATATACTAATATTTTAAAGTTTCAAATTGTTCAACTGTGATTAAAATAAATGCTGAAAATTGCTTTAAATACAAAACTATTTCCTTTGTGTAGGAGTGCACAAATATATTTTCATCTGGGGGAGGAAAGTCTTTAGCCGAAATGGTTCAAGTACCATTTTTGACAACCATTCCAATAGATCCAGTCATCAATAAATTGCTTGGAGAAACCAGACAAAGTGTTATTGCAGCAAATCCAAACAGTCAAGTCGCTCAAGCCTTCGAAAAGTTGGTTGATAAAATAACTAACAAGAATGAAATGTGATAGTAATTACTTTTTATTGAATTCATTGATCACTGGTCAAATGTTGTCTATATTGTATATATTAATAAAAAATATTACTAATTTTAATATTGTATTTAAAGTCGATCTTGGAAGTTCACCTTTATATTTTAATTTAATTTCATGAAATTTAGGATGTAATACTCTAAACGATCGACTGAAGGTAAATGCTTTAGAGTTTTTGAGTACAAAATCAAATTAGGATTAATAATGTTTATATTATGAAAATAATATTACCTGTGTGGAAACAAACATTTTCAGAATATTCAGGATCCTGTTTGTAATTTGAGTTTGTCAATAGTTATTAGGATTATTTATATATAAATTGATAACGTCGAATTTATAGTGATTAAAAATGTGCACGATATATATTATGCATATTTTTCATGGAAATATTCTTTTATATGTACTGATGGTACACATCCATACATTTTTTCTTGAACTTAATACTTTCTTTTCAGTAGTAGAATAATTATTTGGTCATACTGGAACTTGTACAATAAGGCGATTGCACTTTACATTTTATTATTAGAAAAATAAAAAAAATATTGATTTTATGTTTTATTAAACAGTGTAGCATTTATTTGAAAATTAACAAAAATTACATACATTTTGATCTTTCTAATTATTCGGCAAGAAAGATACTTTTTTAAAAAAGGTTTGTTTTTTATGTTGAAAACGTATTTTTATATTCATAACATTTATATTTTAAATCATTAGTAAATGTGTTAATTAGCTTAACTTCCGAAGGATTTTCATCGAGTTTTCTTTTTTTTTCATCATTTTAATTTTTCGACCATCCCTAGAACCCCCTCGAATTCGTTGGTCTGAATTGCATAATTTCGAAAAGCGGGAATGACCGAATGACATACTGATACCAAGCCTCATTACCCTACTCGAATGACTCTCCCAGCCAAACATTGACAAACCTCCCAGCAGACAAACAGACAAGAGCCGACTGTAAGTCGTCCACATTGTCCGACTGTGACCCACATTCTGGCTAGCCAATATCTCAACCTTGCAGCCAGCTCCCTTTCATTCACTGAATCATCATTGACTCTTTCCTCATCGAATCATTCAAAATCGCCCTTGGCTCCCCTCGACATTGAAAATCTCCCCTTCTCATCTTTATCTCCCAATCTCCCCTAGAAATCTCTCCGCGACCAAAGTAAAAACCCACTCTTAACCTTTCTTCTCCATATGCCGTAACTGCCATTTTTCAATTCACCTAGTAATCATTCCTCTACTCCAAAGGTTCCTCCAAATCCTAACTGCAAAAAAATTGCCTACATCCAATCCCATTTTCTCAATTAACTCAGTTTTTATTCTTGGATTGAAGAATTCAAGTGGCCATCTCTTCACCCAAACCAGACATTCTTTCTTCAAATCCTAACCGCTAAATACCAATCACCTGCACCCAAGCTTATTCTCTCAATTCACCATGTTTTTCTTCTCTTAGTGAAGAATTATAGTAAACATTTCTTTTTAGACCTTTCTCCTTTCAACCCTAACTCCCAAAAACACATCTACACCCAACTCGATTCCCTCAAGTCACCCTCTTTTTCTTCTCGAACTGAAGAACATTATCCATTTCTTCACCCAATCTAGACCTTCCTCCTCTAACTCCCCAAAAACCGACCTCCACCCTACCCCTTCCCTCAATTCACCCACTTCTTCTTCTCGAATTAAAGAATTACATTAACCATTTCTTCACCAAATCCAGACCTTCCTCCTCCAAACCCTAACTCCCCAAAAGTCTCCCTCCCAGCCCCATTCCCTCCCTTCCCCCAGATTTTCTTCTCGGAGTGAAGAATTACACCTCGCATTTCTTCGTCCAATCCAAACCTTCCTCCTCCAAACCCCAACTCCCAAAACCCCCTCCACCCCCAATCCCCCAGTTCACCCAGTTTTTCTTCTCAACCCTCAGAACTCGTTCTCGCCTTCCCTGGAAGTGTGTGTGCGACGGGGAGTTGGTCCGGCGCTCGGGGAGGGGTCGCTTTGGGCTTGGGTCGTGGGGTGGTTGCGGGGTGGCGCGTCGATCGCGCGCTCGAAAGGTCATAGTGCAAGCTGCAGGAGGCGGCGTTGGCCCTCTGGCGGCGGAGAGGCGCGCTTTCGAGAATGCGTGGCGCACCAGCGAGCGATCGCGCTGTGAGACCGAGCGAGACGGCGCGGGACTAGGGCGAGTGAGCGCGGCCGGGGTACATCGCAGACCGTTCGTTCACGCTGGGCACCGGCTGCGTGCGAGAGTGCTCGCGTGCTCGCGCGACTCGGCAGCTGCGTCGGCCGGCTCTCGGTGCTGCCAGTGGTGGCGCCAGTGGTCCGCCGCGACGACCATCACCACGACGACCATCACCCGGTCTACGCCCGATCCCGGGAGACACGGCGAGTGGCCGCCGAGCGCCCCCTGGAACAATCGCAGTCGGAGCCGATGCCATCGACGCTACCAAACAGCGCAGCCGAAGTAAGCCAGAGTCGCGCTCGGCTGGGCCGAGCCAGCCAAGCGGCTATTTATACGTAGGCCGCGGGTCGGCATACGTTGCGGAGCCCGAAGCCTGGGCCCGCTAAGCTCGCCCGGTCGGCCTGTCCAGACCGACCGCGCATGCGAGCCGAACGCCCCGAAACGCCAGACGTCATACGCCCCCGCCCGACACCCCCAGCCCCGAACCACCGATCGGCCAGCAGCGCCCGACGATGGCGCTCCGAGTCACTCGATCAATAACACACGAGCGGGGCTCACCACGTGTGGAGGAACCACACGGGGAAGGCATTTAGAAACGTACCCGAGTAGTGAAAGCGCTGGGGAGTGAGCGAGGGGTGGCGAGTTTGGAGAACGATGAGGCTGGATGTAGGGTTTCAGGTGGAGTGAATTGGTTGGGGCAGGAGAGGAGGGAGGAGGCAAGTGTGACAGTGAAATGTGTCGAAGGGGGTCCAATGGATGGAGGAGTGTGATAGGGGGTTGGTGGAGAGAGATTCAGTGGTTTGGAGAGGAAGGTCTGGGGTGAGTGGAGGAATGAACGGTGGAGTTCTTAGGTTTTAGAAGAAATGCTGGGGGGATTGAGGGAATGAGGTAGAAGAGGGTTTCGTAGTTTAGTGTTTGGAGAAGGAAGGTCTGGGTTAGGTAAAGAAATACTCTGTATAGTTCTTCACTTTGAGGAGAAAAACTTGGAAGAGGGAATGGGTTTGGGGGTATGTTTTTGACAGGTACGGTTTAGGTTGGTAGAAGGTCCGGAGTGGGGTTGGAGATAAGGGATAGGTTTTTTTGGTAAAGAGTGCAGTAAGAATCTAATGATTGTAACTCTTAGTCAAGTTGAAATGGAAATGATAGGTTCGGTATGGTCAGATTCGGTCGTTTTGGCCGAAGAGATATTCTCCTGATATGGGATGAGTTCAGTAAGGGACTAATGATCATGGCCTGGAGATCCCCATAGCAATTGAATAGATGGAAATTGGTTCAGGATTGTTGAAAACCTCATTACTTTTGTGGGTCTCTTATGGCTTTAGTATATTGGGGTTCTTGGTTTTGGGGTCTGCCAGCTGCGATACAAATAGTTTGGATAGACTGGTTCTGGAATGAAACTTGATAGAAATTAATTGAAGAGAATTGGATTGCAGTTGGACTATTTAAAATTCGGTCAATTAGGTTTGGATTATGTGCTGGGTGAATGGGTTTCAATTTGAGAATTCAAATTGTAGTTTTGATTCATTTCTTCTTCTTCTTAAAGAAGTCTTTTTAGCTGTAAAGTTAGACTTGCAGCTCGAATTGGTTAATTGGGTCTCAAACCCAAAAAGATAGGATTTTTTTGGGTTTGAGATGTCCAGTTGGAAAGTATGACAGCTCATAACATTCTCAATCGAAATGTCGAGCAACGTTAGCCATTTATGTCTTTTAGCCATAATTCATTTTTGAATTTAGCCATAAATTTCTAAATTCACTCACTATCATCCTAACTTTGTCAGTGCATAATTAGACTCTAAATAGTGAATCTGATTGTTAAAAACAGAATAGTGCTGAAGCAAATGGACTTTCTTCTCCTGGAACTATCTTTAAAAAGAAGAGTTTTCTTTTTAAAAACTTGTTAGTTTGAAATGAAGTCATGAAATGAAAACACATCTTCTCTTTGATGATAGAACCCAATAAGTTCACATAGAAAGTAAATCCATATCCAAATTATTCCCCTTGCAAAAATAGCTCCTCATATAAAACTAAAAATTAGTAGCATTGCCTGTTATAACCTCAGAAAATCTTGACTGTATTTCGACAAAAACCGCACAGGTCCAAATAGACCTAACATTTTCTCGCAGTGAAATGATTTCGTGACCTCGTGATTTCTTTCTGTCTAATCTCTTCATCGAATCGTCTTGAGTAAGTTTCCGACTGTTCGCCGTGACAGTGAGTTCGGGGCTAAAATGGCGACCGCGGGCTCGTTTTTGACGTTTGATCTATCGGCGCCGAAGCTTAGCCCTGAGCTCGGCGAGGGCGAGGCTCCCCGGATGAGTGATTGGCTCTGGCGACCACATTCGGGGGATTGATCGAGGTCGGGAGCGGGGCCCGCGCAATTACTTTTTTGCCCGCGTTTCGTCAAAGATTCCGCGCTTGCGGCTGCGAGCTGCGGGCGCGAGTTACGTAACGCTCGCGCCGCTATCAAAGTCGGCTCGGCCGAGCCGCTCCTGCGGACAGTGACGTTTTTCTTGTATCGACGCGATTACACTTTTCGACGTCCGGTCAGTTCGATACGTCGAATGAGCGGCTCGGCGGGCTCGCGGCTATCGATCTGACCAATTGTCACGCTTTCTGAATTAAGGAGGTCCTCCGACACGGTTCGTTGGGTGTCGAATTTTGCGTGTTCCAGTGCGAGTTTGGTCAGAAACGATAGTCGTAAGAAAAATTTATCAAAATAGTAATCGTAGGTGGGAAAAAAAATTAAACAAAGGAAAAGTTATGAAGAGATGGTTAAGTAGGGTATTTAGATATTTTTATTTTAATGAGGGACCCTGGTAATGAAATCAGCTATGTGATAAGATTAACATAAAATTATTATTTAAATGACTTAAAGTGATCCCCGTCCAAGAAATTTACTCTAATTTCTGCATAATGCGAATTTTTTGAGAAACTGCAGCTTTCTTTTAAAACAAATTTTGTTGTTGAAAATATAACTTGATGTAAATTTGTCACTTATTTTTAAATAAACGTCCTATTTGTTAATTTATTAATCTTACATGATTTATTTTATAATCTGAATGAAATAAAGATTTTTTAAGTATAACTCTTTTCAAAACGTTCAAATTTGACATGTTAATATGAGAATGTTTACTAGTACTAGTTATATTTTTAGTTACTAGTTCATCAGGTTTGGAAATATTGACATGCAAATTTTTCGATGCAGAAAAAAGATGTTAGCTTTTTAAAAAAATCACATTTTCATGAAGTTATATTGGATTTCTTGCAAGGGGTATTTATATGTTATTGAAATTGCTTTTAAAACGTATAGATTAATCCCAAAAACCATTCTTTGGCGTTAACTTTATCATATATTTGCTATAATCACCCGGGTTTCTCCTTAAGTATCAATAAAAACATTTCGAACTGTATACTTTTTAATTATGTCTGAGAGAAAGAACACTTTAGTTATTTGATCAAATTTATTCATTTTCGGACAAAGAAAGCTTTTAAGAAAAAAACAACAAAAAATAAATAATATGGTAAGGTGTCTTTGAATTACCTTTATTTTAATAAATGTTTAAGGTTTTTATTTCGAAGCCTTCATGCGTGACAAAATATTCTGCATAAAGTATTGTAAACATTTTTATTTTTCAAAATCAGTTAATGCAAAATTTACCCCGGTTTAAGCTCACTTTTTATCAGACTTATTTTTAAGAATTTGTTGCAAACAAACATTTTTTAACGAAAACTTATATTAAAATTCATTTTTGAAATATTCAAACATAATTGTTTGAACAAATTATAATAAATTTACTTACTGTTTTCCTGCAAATGAAAAGTTTATTTAAATGTTATAAAAAGTTTGTTTAAATTAGACAAATTAGGTAAAACTCGAGGAATAAACTATCAAAATTGTAAAGTATTTATCTGATGGCAAGCGTTTATGTATACGCTTTTTAAATTTTTTAAAGAACTTATGTAAACTTACGTTTACACACAATTTACTAAAATTTACGTAAATCGAATTAGAACCCGCTTTATTTGTAGTAAATAATATCCCAATTGCTATTTTAAACAATTGCAAATGCAGTGAGTGAAATTGTTTATAACGTTGATATTTTATTCTCTGAAAGTTTCTTTAACTTTCGATTATTTACACATCAAATCCTCATTATTCAAACATTGTTTAATTGGTTAACAACAATAAAGTTGCATTAGCTCCGTATTTTTGTCAACAGTAAACTTTATTTCTCAAACACATTGATGTAAACAATATATAGTTAGATTATAGTTACGTTTATAACTGCCGAACTACCTTAAGCATATATCAGTCACCAGACGATTTTTTAGAATCTAAAGCATCTTTTTTACGACTGGAATTGTTCTTCACTCTTGCATTATTGTTTTCATTTCTAACGCTTCGCATTTTCCTAATGCTTCTTTCGCCTAAAGTTACACCAATAACCAGCGGCAACAAATAACCAATGTTCACTGTAAATTCTTGAGTTACAATTTACGCTTTGCGAGGAATGATTTCTACAAAGAATACTTTTTATGTTAAAAACTATTTCCCGATACAAATGGAATAAATCTTTTTTAAGATTACATTTAAGTTACCCTTTTTTACGCTGTGTTTGAAACATTTCAGAGGTTTTGCCTAAGACAATTTCCCGTGTATTTTTCGGAACCATTCTGAAATACATTAATCCCTAATTCGACATTGTTTTGTAGTGTACGACGCTTTATTTGGCTGCGCATTCTCTTAATAAAATTTTGTTTCTGACATTCTCCGATTTCCTCGACTGAGGATATTTATCACATTTCCCTAATTTATGATTTTCCTGCTCTGGATTGCTTCTCTGGATGGTCGATAGCATGACGAAGGTTTTGAAATTATAATGGAATATATGTGCTTCGGAAACGGGGAAAAGAAATTTCACGTTGGGATAATTTGAAGCGAAAGCAAAGTATGATAAAATGCTTTGAGGAGATTGTCATTTCTTAGGAAAAGTAATAAACAATTCAACACTCGTTCGGTTTGAGTTTTAAGCATTGTCCCATGAAAGTATTTTATAAAAAATTCACATAAATGAATTTTTTGTGAAATATGATATTGGTACTAACTAATAATTTGGAAATATGCACTGAGAAAAATGTTTGAGTAAATTTTACTATATCATTTAGGAATCGCGACATATATTTCTTATCTGAACGAAACTAGGATACCTTCAAACAATTTTCCCAGATGATAATGAAATTGTACTAGATATTGTAATAAAATTTCCTGTAACATGCAGTAATATCTTCTTTAAAGGTATAGTAATTTTGTCCAAATGGGATACGCCGCGACTACTATATGATATGGTAAAATTTACTGCAAATATAGCAATTTTTCATAGAATATTTTTCTGAGTGTACATTGTTGGAGCTGTCATCTGGATGTTAATATGAATTAACGTAAAGCGATATCACTTTCTCTAAATTTTCTTGATAATTGTTTCCATGCTAGTTATCTCCCTTTATCACGACATAAATACATCGCGTGTCTACGAAAAGTCCTTCAACTGTCCGAAAATTATGAACAAATATGATTTTATCGAGCGTTATGTTTTTGTACACGAGGCGTTGGTAATTAGACGCTTATCGTGACATCGAAATATTCCATCCAAAAGGTTGTTACTCTGTCTATCATAAATTGTCTTCGGGATACGTTTATTGATTTCATGGCGATTAATTCCAAAACTACCAGTAGGTCACTTATCTTAGCATTATTAATTACACTGAGAGTAACTTTTGACAGTATGAACTTTCAAATATTTTTCACTTTCCGGTTGATTAATGTACGTAATTCCACGTGTTACAATTTATTCGCATTCGAACGGAACGCGATTTCCATCAGAAACTACGAATTTTCAGGGAAAGGCTGAAATTGGTTTATTTGCAGACGTTTCCTGGCGAAACAAGCCATTACACGTCTATATGCATTGATTTTGCGATAACAATAACGTACAGTAACGCGGAGAAACGTTGCGCTCCTCGACTTTTTATGTAAATAACGACCTTTAAGCATTATTTCAGAAGGTTCGAAATTTGACCTTTCCCAATCACGCTTCACATCTCCGTTCTTTTACACCTTTTCCCCACCGGTTTCACCCTTTATGCTCCACCGAAAACACTATATATACTTGGAAATGAAACTTTTTAGATTCGACCTCGACTGTTTCGGAAGAACCAAATCGTGGAAATTTGTTCACTTAGACTCGGTGAGTTTATATCGGAGAAATGTCAAAAGCACTCGACCATTAATATAGTCTAAATCAAACCAGTACATAGTCCATGAAGTAAACCAAAAAATAGTCCAAAAGCACACCAGTTTTATCAGCCTATATTGAATTGCATAACTTTCATAGCAAAATGCATTCTGGAGAGATTTTTTGCACTAAATAAATAAATCTGCAAATTTATAAAAAGGCAGCAGATTATAATTAAATTTACTTTGATTTTAATTGATAAATATGCCTATGTAATTTATGGCTCTCAATAAAGCTTTTACTTTTATATTTAGAAAATCAGAATTTTTTGAGATTGAATTAAAAGCTAATTCGAAAAGCTAATCCAATATTGTATATACTTTATTGGAAATACAGTATATTGAAAATAATTGTATTGATTTGATTATTTTGAAAGTATCTTCTTACTGTAGATTAAGTGATCCTAAAAACCAAACTTGTTCTTTTTCTAAAGTAACTTTATAACTTTTATTAAAAATTATCTTGGTTCAATCATAATATATAACTCTTAACTCAATCAAGCATATTTTGCGTTTAAATCTTTTTTTAAATTCTTTAATCTATATGTTTCGACACTCTTGTTAAAGTCAGGTTTATTATTCATTACCTTTATCCTATTCTATAACCCTTTAAAGTGCCTTTTTGGGCAAACAAAGCTTTAGCCGCTAAAACCGTAAACAGCACGCAACCGGAAAAATCGAAAAAAATCATGTTTCAGCCGCAGACTTTGGTTTGAATTAAATGAAACGCAACCGCAAACCGCCGAAATTTTGTCTCGTCTGTTCGATTTCGCCGATCATTCACTGATTCGATTATACGAATATTTTTGCTTTGGATTTGCCGAAAATCAGTGTTGAATGTAGCCCGGGTATTTCGTTAATGAACATTTGTCGGTGCTCAGCTGTAAAACACGCGCGGCCGATCGATTAATTATTTAAATGCGCGAAAAAGGAATTTCATTTCCACCGCGGCGATCCGTTTGATTCATTAATATTCATTACACAGTTTTTGCCGCGCGTTTCGAATTTCGCGTTAGAATCGTTTGATTGTCGAAATAATTTGACGAACGCACGGTACCGTACAAGCGCGTAACGTCACGTTGCATTTCAACGGAGCCATCCAGCGAGATTACACATTCTAATCGCAGGGCCGCTGTAATGGCATGGCGCTAAAATATTTGTCGCGTTTCATCGGTTTTCCCTCGCGCGCGGCTAAAAAAGCGAAATGCAATGAAAAAGGAAATAAGGTTAAAGAGACGGAATTAATTAGGTCAGGTCAAATGGCATCGGTCCCTGTCGGGCGCAGGGCAGAAATCGTGTTATTAGCCCCGCGCACATCTCTCAATTTGTAGGCCATTTTGCTGCTTTCATGTCGAATTTCGTGGTCGCTTTCATTTATGAGCCAGCCTGGCCAGTTCGGGGTGGTTAATTAGAGTGGACCACGAATTTCTGCCGCGTTCCGTGCGAGTTGCCAATTTTTTACTTTCGCTTTCGATTTGCTAGGTGTGATGGCAAATCTTGGGTTCCTTGACCTTTGAGTATTGAGAGCAAAGAGAGAATAAAAATTATCGTTCTTTGTGATAAGGATGGGGGAAACAACATCAATCTTGAGAGGTTCACTTCCATTTCTACAGGGTGTACAAAAAGTTCCGGGACGATCAACAAAATTTTTTGAACAAAAACGCGCATTTTTATGTTTTTTGTCTAAAAACAATTTTTGTACAATGTTTAAAAAATTCTGGATTAATTGTCTTCTCTGCATTAATTTCCTCTGATTATTCTAATTTTTTTGTTAGCTCCCTGTAAAATAAACACATATAGGTTTATATTTATTATTATACTGAATTCCAATTTTTTGCTATTACTATCAAATTTTTTTAAATGAAATTCAAAACTGAAAAAAATTGTGAGCAATCATATGAAGTCGAATTTCTTTCTATTTCTTCTATGAAATGTAGGCAATATATTTATTTACACAGATTCATCTACGTAGACTGTAACCACAGTAAATTTATCTTTGACCATTTTACATTATCCTAAATATATTTCCTGATGAAAATTACGTTTTCACCTGCTTTCGTTACTTTGTTTTATTCAAGGATGGGTTATTGCATTCATATTGGATGTTCAATTAATACCACTCGCATTAAAATTATTTATAACAGATGATAATTATATTTGTATCGATAAAATTGTGCATTAACAACAACCCTTGGACAATCAGACCTTGATCTAATATGTATTGTAGTACGCGGGGTACGTTCGAATCCGCGTTTGTATATTTACATTGACGTGAGTATAATTTAGGATTTAATTATGAACTAATCAATTATCGGAGAGTATCATGCCACGCCACGTTAGTTCAGACATAAACAAATGTGATAATCATCAGTGAAAACCATCTTCGCAATTTTAAGTCGCGAATTACGGAAAAATGAGGACTCCACTTGAGAAAAGAAATTCATATGAGTTGAGATCAGAATATAGGTCACCAATGATAAGTTGTGTATCTGAATATTTGGAATATGACACATGTGTTAGACTGACATTTTATCGTTGAAAGAACCCCGACAGTATTTCTGATAAAATGTAATTGTTTATTTCGGAAAAGTTAAAACAAACCAATTATTGCTTCGTAATATTGAAGACATTGTAATAGCGAAATATTTCATCTTGACCTTTTTATAACTGGCGGAATATTTTGTCGAATTCTGATTGGACGATGGGGTGATAAATAAGTTAGGAAACATTATTATTCCGGTTTACTATTTTAAGGTACCAGATCTTCCAAAATTAAAGTCAAACTAGTTAATACAATTTTTGCGTGGCTTTCTACATTAACATCCCTATACTTATTTGCTCAACTAAATAATTTTATGGCCATTGAAAAAATACAAAAATGACTTGAGATATTCGATTTGAAGGATAACAGTGTTACTTTTCTATCCGACATGTCAGATCAAATAATTAATAATTTACTAGTTTATTAACATCTAACAATCTATACATGTATCAACAAAGATAAAAGATATGTTGAATATCACTTATCGAATAATATCACAAATCGCAAAACATTTCCACAATTATGCACTAATGTATAATTACAATAACCGTAGTAATAAAAAATAACAACAATTATAATTAGCAGTTAAGTATAGATAAACGTGTAAAATAGCATTACACTACATACGGTGCGACTGCAATTTTCGTTAAAAATGGATAGCTGTTGCGTGATGCACGAGATTACAATGTTTTTTTAACGGACAGAGTAATTATGTTCTCATTTCTATTGTTATTTGCAGCGACGAGACTGACGTTTCTAGTGTAAAATAGTAAATTCTTGGTTTTAATTGTTACATTTAATCACTTCGTAAAATAACTCTGCCATATGGCTTCCAGTTTGCTGAAGTCACCTAAATTGTGAATATTGAACAAATTGCAAGGAATTCAAAAAAGGGTAAACAGTAGAAGAAGTTAGCTAATTTCTTTCGGAAGACCACAAGTAATTTAAATGGACAAAAGCCAACAATAGAAAACGTACAATTTCAAGTAACTAACTAACTAATTTTTTAATTAAAATAAACTCGACTTTCTGCTACGGTAAGCGAATTTAAATTTAATTCCAACTTAATAATGAAAGCTCAAGCTGTAATCTTTAACACAAGGCTTTCAAGCAATCAGTTTTAAATAGACGTTTAGCAATTTGCGTTATCAATATAAGAAAGACAAATAATGGTATACTCGAAAACGCAATTCCAGTCGATTGAACAAATTTAACCTACATGATTGTTAATGTTTGAAAACAGGTTATTTTTATTAGCCACTGATTTTCGGGAATAAACATTGCATTGTTCCTGACTAACTATTGTCAGTGCACTAACAATAAGAAATCACCGGTAAATCAATTTTATGGTAGATGTTAAATGATGATATATTGTTGTCGCACGTGATCAATATTAGTAGCGTATAATTATTTCGCATCAACCGATTCAAATAATTTTATTTGAGATGCAATTTCCCGATAAGCTCATCCACTTTATAATATTTTACGGTAGATTAAATTGTTTGTTGTCAGCGATTTTTTATGACTAAAAACGATTCATGAAGTTACTCTAGATTTTGGAGACATTACATTTATTGTTAAAGCAAATTACTATTTAGTTTCATTACTTTATAAATACTTTGGTCAGGTTGTAGTTTCGGTGCAAAAAGTTTCACCCATTTAACCAAGCCTGGAGGTCCAGATTTGCCCCATTGCATGGAGTCGATGACTTTGATCGAATTTTGGGCAAACATGGGGC
>JABFPB010004794.1:0-14281 GCA_022817645.1 Ceratoteleas bidentatus
ACTGGATCGCAAGGTGGCTGGGCGACGTTGGTTCCACGTAGATGACGCGTCCCACGATGGAGCTCCCACTTGTCCTCACAGCACGCCGAAAGAGCGTAAAATACGCTAAGCTGGAACGCGTACAAATCAATTAGTTACTGCCGGGTAATTTCGCTACGAAATAAAACTTCAGGAAGTTTTTATCAAATCGAACTTCCGCAAACGAAGACAAGAAAGAAATAAGAATAAAAAGAAATCCAAATCGCGACAAAAAGACAGAAGAAAAAAATATGAACCCAATTATTTTCTCTCATGACATACCGCAACTCAAAGAAAAGAAATTCTAAATTGGTGCTAAACGCCATAGCGCGTTTAGCACCAGGCGGCCGCGCATTCCAGCGCGCCGTGCAGTCGGCGTTCGTGCAACCGCAAGTATATTCTTTTACTTTATCGAAAATACAGTTTCATATAAAGGCTATCGTCGTGAGTGATTCTAACCTAGATTTAGGATTATTATATTTTAGACTAAATTCGAAAATTTGGTTTAAAAAGTTAATTTGATAAAAAGGGAAAAACTATTAAATCAAAATGCCTGAATTATCTATATTAGTAAAAAAGCGGGCTCATATTAAGGCCAAATTGACTATGTTTATGAAATTTTTGGACAAGGTCGAAATAGACCGATTGAGAATAGGTGAGATACCGTCAAGGTTGAACAAAATCGATTTACTATGGTCCGAATTTGACAGTGTTCAAGCGGAAATCGAAATGTTAAACGAGATGGGAAATTTAGAAGTAGTACATGAAGAGCGAGAGGCATTTGAAGATAAGTTCCACATAGCAACAACTAAAGCCAAGCATCTTATCGATACCGAAACAAAAGTTAACGTTGATCATTTGCATGCAACTCCTTCTCTTAGAGCAAGACTACCCCTTATTGAACTACCCAAATTTGATGGAAAGTGGGAAAACTGGTTAGCTTATCGCGACACATTTATTGCCTTAGTTCATAAAAACATCACCCTATCAAATATTGAAAAGCTATATTATCTGCGTGGTTCATTAGAAGCAGATGCATTCAATTTAATTGACGCTCTGCAAATTACGGGAGACAACTACGAAGCGGCTTGGAAACTCCTTAACGAAAAATATAGAAACAACAAATCTATTATAATACATCATGTTCAATCGTTACTGAATTTACCTATGTTGGCAAAGGAATCGTATGCCTCTATACAACAATTCATTAATGCAATGAAACAGCATGTAAAAACTTTGGAAAGATTAAAAGAGCCTATTGATAAGTGGGACACGATTCTTCTTCAAATTCTCGCTCCGAAACTGGATAATGCAACCAGAAAGAGTTGGGAGTCAGAAAGTGCGGAAAATGAAGAGCTCCCCACATATAAAGAATTTGTCTCGTTCTTAGAGAAAAAATGTAAAGTATGAGAAACTATTTATAACAACGTACCACTAAAGAATACTAGCAATGTTAAACAACCAACTTATAAAAACTCAAATCAGATATCAACTCATATAGTCGCAAATGCCATAGCACCGTGCTTTATTTGTAAATATAACCATAAATTATATCATTGTAAAACCTTTTTGGATATGACTGTTCAAGAAAGATCCGAAGCTGTGCGCAATAATAGGCTTTGCTATAATTGTCTTCATGCATTTCATGGTAAGAAGTGCCAATACGGCGCATGTAAAAAATGCCATAAATCCCATAATGCGCTACTTCATGTGGATTCTAATGAAAATACCAACCTCATAAGCCAAAACTCCCTAGTAGCTCCTATTACTAGTCCTCGATTGGACATGAATAATGCAGAGTTTGAAAGTGGTTTTGAACCTCTAGAACCATTCTATCAACAGCCATGGTTCGGAATTATGATCGAGTTGGTAATACACACGAATGCCGAGCTCTGTTAGACTCTGGCTTTCAACTTAATTTTATCTCTTGAGAATTAAGTCAGCGTTTACAACTATCTGAAAAGAACATGGATATTCGAGTAACAGGGATTGGCCAGTCGGTATCAAAACCACTTAAAATGACGAATGCTACGATTAATTCTAAATATAATTCATTTTGCAAAACTCTTTCTTTCCTGATCATAGACCATATCACCAGTAATATTCCTGAGCAAGATTACCCCAAATCCAGCTTTCAAATACCATCCAATATCCAATTAGCCGACCCAGAATTTGCAACATCAACAAAAATTGACATTTTGCTGGGGGCGGGAATATTTTGGAGTCTCCTGAGTGTGGGTCAAATACAAACGTCTAAGTCTTAGCCTATTTTCCAAAAAACAGTATTAGGATGGATAGTGTCCGGGCAGGATCAACAGATTGCGAAGCAGAAGATTGTTCAGTGCAACTTCAGTGGGAATGATGCCTTGAGTCGCCAACAGGCTAGTTTTTGGGAGATTGAGGAAATTAAGAGCAAGAAGTAACTAACGTTAGAAGAACAAAAATGTCAAGAGCATTTCCTACGTACTCATAGACGAAGTGAGAATGGTTCGTAGTTGAATTGCCCTTAAAAGAAAATTATACCACTTTAGGAGACTCATTTCAGACGGCAAAAAGGCGATTATTATCAATAGAGAGAAAACTGGAGAAGGATGAGCAACTACGGGAAGAATATAACAGGTTTATGAATGAATGTATAAGTTTGGGGCATATGAGTTTGGTAAAGGAGAGAGATCCAACTGAAGAAGCGTCAAACAAAATCCCAACTTATTATCTGCCATCATGCGGTTATTAAGGAAGACAGTGAAACAACACGAATTCGGGTCGTGTTTGATGGATCAGCAAAGACCACATCAGGCGTGTCCCTTAACGAGGTACTAATGAACGGACCGACAATACAACAAAGTCTATTTAACATCGTAGCTAGGTTTCGCCAGCACAGATATGCACTAGCGGCGGATATAGCAAAAATGTATAGGCAAATAGAGGTAGTACCAGATCATCGTCGAATGCAGAGAGTTTTGTGGAGGTCAAAGGTAATAGAGCCAATTGAAGTTTATGAGCTCAACACCGTTACATATGGGCAGTCAAGCTCATCATTTCTAGCCATACGAGCGCTTCATTAAGTGGCAGAAGATGTGCAGGGAAGATATCCTAAGGCATCCGAGGTGATATATCAGGATTTTTATGTCGACGATTTATTGACTGGTGGTGATAACTTAGATGATATTTTGAAAATAAAGGAGGAAGTTACCCAAGTACTTAAGTCAGCAAAAATGGAGTTGAGAAAATGGAAGTCTAATAATGAAAAGTTGAGAGATGGAGACGAGCAACAAGAAATAACGAAAATAGGAGGCGAAACAAAGGTTCTAGGTATAATTTGGGATAACCACAAGGATATATTGAAATATCACGTTGAAATGAAGTCATCTGGAAGGAGCTGCACTAAACGGCAAATACTTTCGTGCATTGCTCAGATATTTGATCCGTTGGGACTGGTTGCTCCACCAATCATACCGGCGAAATTGGTCATGCAACAATTATGGAAATTAGAACTAGGCTGGGATGAGTCTCTACCTCAACAAATGCACTTGACTTGGAAGAAATGGGAAGAGAAGATACATAAACTTAATGACATCGTTATCCCCCGACGTATTTTATGCAATGATCCAAAGTTGATAGAAATTCATGGATTTTGTGACGCCTCAGAAGCCGCATATAGGGCCTGTATTTATATAAAGACAACAGATGAAAAGAATAAAAATCATATCCAATTGCTATGTGCCAAATCAAAGGTGGCTCCACTGAAAAATATATCCTTACCGAGATTAGAGCTTTGTGGGCCCCTACTGCTTGCTCAACTGTATGAACAAGTGGTGGAGTCTTTGAACATCAAATTTACCAGTGGTCATTTTTGGAGCGATTCAACAATTGCACTAGCATGGATAATGGGTCACCCGAGTCAGTGGCAGACGTTCGTGGCAAATCGGGTAACCGAAATACAACGACTGACCTTAGGCATTCAATGGCACCATATAAATTCACAGGATAACCCGGCAGACCTTGTTTCTAGGGGCATTGAAGCAGAGGAGCTGATCCATTGCAAGATTTGGTGGAAGGGACCTGTATTTCTGGCTGAGGAGACTGCGAGCGAGTATGAGATCTATACCCCTTTGAAAGCTGATCAATTACCTGACGTGAAGAAGTCAACGATTGATATTTTGACTTCTCTTAACGCTGTGCAAGCCCTCACATATGAAGGATTTAAGCGTATGTCTACATTAAACCCTTTGATGAGGACCACTGCCTATTGCCTGAGGTACATATTCAATTTGAAGAACAGAAACCAAAACCAGAGAAAATCAGGGAATTTAAGGGTAGAGGAACTGGAGGCCAGCTTGCAAACATTGATTAGGTTAGCTCAACAAGAGGATTTTAGAGAGGAATACCATCAACTTATTAATAAAAATCAAATTTCTAAAGGTAGTAAATTAATATCCTTGAACCCGTTTTTAGACGCGGATGGAATTCTCAGGGTTGGAGGTAGGATTCAGCGTTCGGAATTATCAATTGATCATAAACACCCTATCATTTTACCCCAGAATCACCATCTTACCAAACTGATCATAAAGGACTCACATCTTAAAAATTTACATTTGGGAGCGCAGGGTTTATTAGCAGCTATCAGAACTCGATATTGGTTAGTATCTGGAAAATGGGTAATCAAGAAGATATTGAGGGAATGCCTTGTTTGTTTCCGAGCTAGAGCTGTAGTGGTTGACCAATTCAAGGGAGATTTGCCGAGAGAACGAGTTTCCCCTTCTTCTCCCTTCTCTAACACTGGCATAGATTATGCAGGGCCTTTCAATGTGAAAGTATCTAGAAACAAGACTAGCAAAGCCTCTTTGCGTTTATTTGTATGTATGGCAACTAAAGCATTGCACTTGGAGGTGGTGTCTGATTTGAGCACTCAGGGGTTTTTAAACGCTCTTAAAAGATTTATTGCTCGTCGTGGGAAATGTCAAGCTATTTTTTCTGACAACGGGACAAATTTTAGGGATGCAAGTAACAGTATCAAGGAAATTTACGAGTTTTTACGCAAAGACAATGATGTTACTCATAATTATTTAGCGGCTCAAACTATAAAATGGAATTTTATTCCTCCGAACGCTCCTCACATGGGCAGATTATGGGAAGCGGGAGTCAATATTTTAAAGAAAGCCCTAAAAATATCAATCACCTATTATTATGATAACCAGGTTATCATAATAATTGGTGATTCGCGGTATCACTTTCTAATATATGGTGATGTTATTAACAACAATTTGCATGCAATTTGGAAAGTTTTCATGAAGTTCGAACCCTGACGGGTCCGAATTTGGGCGTGCCTCACTGAAATGACCCATTTATGACATTTTCTCCGTCATTTTTTATATGGCATCTTTTATCAGCTACATTTACAGTAAAAGTGGCAGTTCTGGGGCATCATGCGATTAATTTCGAACCCAAACAAACAATTTTCAGCCGTATCTAAGCTATTTTGGCGAACCGAGCGAATTTTTGCCACTTTTTTTCGATTTCCGACCACTGTGTGGCGGTGCACGCTCCTCTTCTCCTGGTCGGCTGGCGCTGTGAGTTCGACGGCAGCTCGGCTTCGGCGAGCAGGATGGCGGCAAACGCGCCCCAAAAGGGAGAAGCTCGAGTCCAGGACGCTCAAGTCCAATGGTAGCGCTGCTGTTGGCGCGGCGCAGCCCACACACTCGCGCAGGGCCGTATGATTTTAAACTTTTCCCCCGGACTTACCGGTTACACCTCCCCCCCCCCGTTGCCCGCGTGTGTAGTCGGGAACATTCGTGCTAAGCGACCCGAGCTGGCAAAGGGATGGGAGTCGGGGAGGAAAAATCCTTTCAACTAGAATAAGAACAAAGATAAACCAAAATATGAAATATGAGTCTAATATACATGTGGGACCTAACCGGAGATCAGGACTATCCAGCCCTTACTGCTGGCGGCGATCTCGTCGCGGCTCCTCCCGACGGGTCCTCCTGCTCTGGGGCTGCCCTGGAGCCTCCGAATTCAAGGGGCACCGGAAGGAGCCCCTGCTGTGCTACCCAGAGCACACCTGACATGGCAGCTCCCTCTGGCCCTCCCACGGGCATTCCCTCTGCATATGACCCCAGCGGTAGCACCAATCGCACTTCATCGTGCGGCCCCAGGTCTCCGGACGACGAATCATCTTCCGATGATTCGTTCCAATGATTCTCTGACGTGCATACAGGGTGTATGCACGTCGGAGAATCTTCGGAGAACTCGATCGCCGACTTTAAATCTTACATCCACACGCCCATCGTCATAATGTTTGGTCTGTCTCGCGGTAGCCTCGTCCAGGTGACGGATCACCAGGTCGCGAGGTGCAGTACGTGGAGTCATGCGATTTTCCCATCGCTCGGTGGTGTCTAGATCATGTTGCGCACTTTCCGCCTGGGGCTGAACCGAGGTCAGGAGTTGGCTCTCGGCCCAGGTTCAGGAAGGCGGGTGTGTCTTTGGTGGATTGGTGACGAGCATTATTGCAGGCATACTGCAGCTCCACCTGACGTCTATCCCACAGACCATGGTCCTGTTCGATGAAGGACATCAGCATTGTCTTCAGCAGCCTATTTGTACTCTCTGTCGGGTTGGCTTGTGGATGATAAACCGGGCTAGTGGAATGGGCTATCCCATACTCCTTGACCATGGCGGTCATCTACCGGTTCACATATTCCGTGCCATTGTCGGTGTGCAGCATCCGGGGTTTTCCCCAACGGAAGATGATTCGGTCCTCGAAGACTCGTCGAACGCATCTTGGAACACTACGATATAGGCAAAACGATCCTTACTCGGTGGGAATGGTCCCATCACGTCCGAGGTGACAACCTCCCAGGGGTTTTCCCGGGTCTGCGTCCGAGTACTCCCTTCGGTGCAGCCTGGGGCGTCCTTGTAGATCCCTGGCCAATAGAACTATCGCGACAATCTAGCGTACGTTTTATCCACCCCTAGGTGGCCTGCTATCGGTGGATCATGTGCGTCGCTGATTTCGCGAAATCTAAGTTCGGCTGGAAGCTCCAGCTTCCAGGCATCCAGGTCATCAACAATCGACTCCAACAGGGGATCCACCCGGTGGCAGTACAAACGTCCTTCCTCGTTCTTCCAGTCTGGAACTACCTTCGGGTTCTCCTGGACCGTCTTGACTTTCCGTAGGTACCAGTCGTCAGCAGTTTCATCCGTGGTGGCTAGAGTTCTGTCCTCTTCCTGGTACATTCGAGAAAGGGCATCCGGAACATGGTGGAGTACGCCCTTCCGGTGTTCGATCTCGAAGTCGAACTCCAACAACTCCAGGGCTCATCAGGCCAACCGTCCGGTCGGGTCCGTGAGATTCCTCAGCCACCTCAAGCTGCTATGGTCCATAATGGTCGACACTAGCCCCACGCACATTGATAACTCTACTCCAGAACGTGTAGCAAGTCTGTGCCAAAAGTCTGGGCCAAGTCTGGATCTAGTATCTGGAGCCTTTTTAAAAGGCCCCGATTTGGTCGAATCTAACCCCACGCACATTGACAACTGTAGCTCAGCATGTGGAGCAAGTATGGGGCAAATCTGGGCCTATTGAATTTAATGGCATTTGCTTGCACTAAATGGCATGCACAATTTAATGGTATAATTACATTGAAGATAATTAAATAAAATATTTTTTATAAAAATTGTATTTATTAAAATCACAATCTTACATGTAACTTTAAACTTTAAATAATACTTTAAAGTTTAAACTTTAAATAATACTCTCAGTTTTAAACACAGCTTAAATAAACATAACTTTAACGACATGAACAATCGGCGTTTAAGATCTATATTTCGTCATTATTATTTCCGTTATTATTGTTGTTGTTATTATTGTTCTTGTTATTATTATTGTTGTTATTATTGTTGTTATGGCGGTTGTTGTTTTCATTACGAATTTTCTGCCGAAGACGTTGCTTCCCATTTTCCAACGTTACATTTTAATCAAAAACGAAAAATCACGGCTTTTGAACATATGCTTATTGAAAAATGTCGACCGCAGTTAGTATAGATACTTAGCCAGCAGGCGTATCAGGTGACTGCAACTCTCTTCTCGAAACTCTTGCAGTGGTATGATAAACCGTCGACCGACCTTGTTGACAGTCTGGGGCAAATCTGGATATTGCATTAAGTCCATGGCCTGGGTCCAGCATAAGACCTTACTATGCTGGACCCAGGCCATGGTCCCAGTCGAGGTGCGTTTCTGGGCCCAGGTCGTGGAGAAAATCGTGGAGAATATAGGCAAAATCTGGACCTTCGTTATATAGTTTGTCCTTCGATGTCGTTTGAAGTCCAGCCGCTGCGCCAAATGTTGGCCCAGATTCAATCGAATGCATGGCCTCCAGGCAATGGGGTAAATCTTGGTCTCCAGGCATGGTTCAATGGGTACTAAACGTGTTAATTTTTCCGACATTCAAATCTTAACATCTCATATATACATTCTAGAAGATTCATTAGATATCAGAAAGTAATACAATTGTTTAAATAATATACGGACACCCGTATTACCCGGGTACCCGTATAATACGGGTATTCCGAGCTCTAGTTCCTGGCCGTCATAATGTCCAATGCTAGCTTTATCAGGAGCGCAGACAACGGCGAATGAGTAACGAACTACTAGAACGTATAAGATAGAACTTAGATTTCTTAGATGTCACCACTTCCAGAGTCGAACATTAGCTTGTATCCTCTGATCTTCTGATAGAGAAATTTGGCATACTAAAGCAGAATACTTTACAATATCAGATTATACTCATTCAAATGAGTTTGTTACTGAAAATAATAAGTGATTAGTTATTAAAGTATTTAAGTAGATTCATTTCACAGGAAATAAAAGAAACAAAATAATTTAACGTGGAATTAACTCGACGATTAATCTTTATTATTTATAATTAATATTAAATTATTCCTTTGTTTACCAAGAAACAAGTTTTTAGTAGATAAGTTGAAATGTTTATTTACTCTGAGAAAACGAATGTGAATGAATTTTTAACATCAAGGTGATGTCGAAAGTCTGCTGCAACGGAGTGAGTGTCTTTTAAATAAAAATACTAGTATCTTTTAAATAAAAACAATAACAACACTTTGTAAACAAAAAATCGATCGTAGCGAGGTTGTGTACTCATGGGGGAATGTATTGAAGATCTGAAACATAACTTTCCATAAATAATTTCAGCGTATTTTGGAAACTACGATTTTGCCACATCGAAAACTAGTTTACTTTTTATGGTTTCAGCTAAATATAATCGATAGATTTTTTCTGATGGGAACGTGTAAAAAAAGTGAACAAATCTCGCTACGATCGTTGAATTTGAGATTAATTATTCATATGGTCGTATTTTAAGAAATCTGTAATGTCGGTAATTTTTAATCTCTGAAGAAGAAAAGTAAGATTAATCTGGTGATTCTTTCAACTTGCATCAATTTTAAACAAATGTTTTAAAGCTAACTTATTTGAATAATTTTGAAAATGTATTCTTCTTGCCTTCATTGATATTTAGAAAATGTTAAAACGTATTTTATTTTAAACATTTTAATACTTACAATCTAACCTAGAATTTATATGGCGCGTATTAAACCTTTTTCAAATAATTTTAGTTTCATTACAGTTATTAACCTATTCAGAGCTTTAACCAGATTTATTACTGAGTGCACAATTCAGTATTGAAATGTTATAAATTAGGAAAATTGAAAATATTTTAACAATATAGCTGGGTCATTTTGTCACATTTTTCTAGTAACGGTTACACGAAACATACAGTATATGGTACGTTTTTTTTTTTTTTTTTTTTAATTTTTGCCACATCCTACGTATTTAAGTAAACTTTCCAACGAAGAACATTTGGATTCACTAAAAATTTAATAAGCCATATGGTAGTTGCGATGTATCGTACCAAATTTATTGAGCAACCTGATTCATTAACATTTCTTAGATTCAGAGTGAAGATTACCATACCAGATGGTATCTTTTCGTTCAAAATCTCACCAAATGTTTCGAGTTACTCAGTAAAAACACTATGTTTGCTAATCTCAAATTCTTCAGCCCTTATAACAAATCACCTTGTTCGCTGAAATCAGTAAAAATGGGGCTAAAGGTTAGACTTTTCAGTCATTTTTCAGAAGACATTTCTCTAAATATTCTCAAATTTTCAGTCATTTTAGAGGTTTTCAGATATTCTCAGAGGTATTCAGAGTTTTTCATAACATTTTTCAGACATTTTAGGAAGTATTCAGAGGTTTTCAGACGTTTTCAGAGCATTTTTCTGGGATTTTCAAAGGTATTAAGTGGTTTTCAGATGTTTTCGAAGTATTTTCAGAGATTTTCGGAGTTTTTCAGAGATTTTCAGAGGTATTAGTGGTTTTCAGATGTTTTCAGAGCATTTTTCAGACATTTTTAGAGCATTTTTCAGAGATTTTCAGTGCATTTTTCAGACACTTTCAGTGGTATTCAGACGTTTTCAAAGTATTTTTCAGAGATTTTCAGAGATTTTCAGAGGTATTCAATGGTTTTAAGAGATTTTCAGAGGTATTAGTAGTTTTCAGATGTTTTCAGAACATTTTTCAGAGATTTTTAGAGCAATTTCAGAGATTTCCAGTGCATTTTCAGATACTTTCAATGGTATTCAAAGGTTTTCAGATGTTTTCAGAGCATTTTTCAGAGATTTTCAGCGATATTCAAAGCTTTTCAGACGTTTTCGAAGCAGTTTTCAGCGATTTTCAGACATTTTCAGAGATTTTATTTCTACAAGCGACCGAAACCTTCCTCGCCAGCTGCCCCAAACCATTGCAACCGCCTTAAAAGCGAAAAAAGCTATCAAACGATAGAAAACGTGTAAAAAAGCGGCCGGCATAAAGACGTTCACAAAAAGGCCCGGCGTTCCAACAAATCGCTCATCACGGCTCGGCTGACCTGTGATTGTCGCAAAGCCCGGATTGTTAGCACTCCCGGCCCTCCGGGCACGTACATAATCCATGACAATTTTATATCGCTGACAAGACTAGCTACTAGGAATTACAGATTTCTACTAGCCACGTGATGCCCGGGAGACACTCGCCGCCGCTTGTTACCGCTCGACTTTTTCCGAGCCCGACAAAAACCGGGCAAAAATGACTCTTCCTCTGCGCGAGTTGTTCGCTTCTGTTCTGTACACTGCTGAGAGGCAGAGGTACCACGAGAAAAATGGTTCGAGTCGCGACAAGTGAGGATTCTGGTTGGGAGATGGATAAAAGATTTACTTGTGCAGTTTTTTCACTGAAAGAACACTAACCTAAAAATTCGAACACTAACCTAAACACTAACCTAAAAGAACACTAACCTGAAAACTAACCTAAAAATTTGTTTTGAATGAAAACGATTCCCTTTAAATGAAAAGGATTCCTTTTCTGCCAAAATGATTTCTTTTGTGCCAAAATGCTTTATTTTGGCCCAAAAGAAATCATCGCCCTAAATATTTTGTGTTCAAACAGTTGTTCAACATGTTTTTGTTATAAATAATGTACATTTACATTGAAAAATAAAAAAAAACGTTGAATTTGCAACCAATCGAAGTTTTTCTCGTCCCATCTTTCTTTAGACGACCTTGAACCGACGAAACTTAAAGTATTCAAATCTGTCGTTTAAATCTCCATCAAAGCGAAACACCTTCTTTCATTTCCATCAATGATTCGAGTAAAACGTAATTCCATTCGAGATCTCGGATTCGTCACGCATCTCCTCGGCCGTTCCGGTTTTCCGCTTTATTTTCGGAAAAGACTACTTCCTCGTTTGCTAGACAATAGTCGAATTAATCGTGTGGTTCGTCATAATCTCTCAGCTCGTTAAAAGTAAAACAATTTTTTTGTAATGTATTTTAAATTGACAATCCATTATTTATTTGGTCAGATTTTTTTGCCGAAATCGAAATTATGATGAACTATTTAGTATAGAAAAACTAAGTCATTTAAGTAAGTAATCGACCGATTTAGAAATCGATAACTTGAGAAACTTTTTACAAATTGATTGATTAAAAATCGGTTGTCTAAAACAGATTGCTAGATTTTTTTAAATCTATTATTTAAAATCATTTTTTTAAATCGATTTGTTTAAAACGATTTTGTATATTGATTGTCTAGAAAACATTTTCTTAAAAGTCGATTTGTTTAAAACGGTTTTCTAAATCGATTATCTAAAAATCGTTTTCTTAAAAATCAATGTTCAGAAAATCGATTTGTTTAAATCAATTTTTTAAACAAATCGATATTTTTGATAGTATTTTTTCAAACCGATTTTTTAAATCGATTTTTTACCGATTTTTTAAATCGATTTTTTCTAACCGATTTTTAATCTATTTTTTCAAATCGATTAAATTAAACCGGTACATCAAATCGTTTTTTAAAACCGATTTTTTCATATTTTTTAGAACCGATTTTTTAAACAAATCGATATTTTTGATAGTATTTTTTCAAACCGATTTTTTAAATCGATTTTTTCTAACCGATTTTTTAATCTATTTTTTCAAATCGATTAAATTAAACCGGTGCATCAAATCGTTTTTTAAACCGATTTTTTCACATTTTTAGAACCGATTTTTTAAGTCAATTTAAAATCGATTTTTTCGACCATCGCCCATCATTTACTGGACATCTAAATCGGTCGTCTTTGATGCGCGGCGGTGAAATCGCGGCGCTCACTTTGTTTGGGGCGCAATGGCGCAGGTTTTTTGTCGGGTACGCGGCTGCTTTCGTTCGTTCATTATGAAGTTCTCCGTAGCTGTCATGTCCGGGCGCTGGCACCTCAGGTGGCTCGCCCGTAAATCCCGAAATCCACTTGGACGCAAGATTAAGCGCCGTTTTAAAGGTTACGCCGGAATATTCACCAAGTCGTAAAGATTACGGGGATAAGGGATCGGTGACACGGGCCGCGCCGTTACGACATTTGCCGATCGGTCAATGAGATCGGCCAATGGGTATCACGGGCGGCGCGACAAACGGATGACTTTTCGTCAAAATAAGGCGGAAAGCTGCAACGGATCGGGGATCGCGTGAAAAATATTGAATCGGAAGGGGGATCGGTATTTGGGGAAGATCCAGTAGTCGGAAGAAACAGGTCGTTTTCCGCAAAAGGAAGAGATCGGTTTTGGTCAAATGTATTTTAGCATTAGATTAGCAAAAGACCATTTTTAGCAAACAAAGTTCATTTTGTTAGTTTTTAAAAAATCGGTTTGAAAAAATCGATATATAAAATCGGTTTGAAAAAATCGATTTGCGAAAATCAATTTGAAAAATTCAATTGAAAAATCGGTTTGAAAAAATCGATTTGAAAAAACCGATATAAAAAACGATTTGAAAACATCGATATAAAAAATCGGCTTGAAAAAATCGATATAAAAAATCGGTTTACAAAAATCAATTGAAAAAATCGGTTTAAAAAATCGATTTACAAAATCTTTATTCTGAGATTATTTCCCCCACCCAAAATTCGTCTCCCCAACCTCAAAACCCCTCAGACCAACTCCAAAAATTCCCTCCCAAAACCCCCCAAATTGTGTATCCTCTCGCACATATTTCGCCGTCCCGTTATTTGTTTTCTTACAAAAAGCCGGCGCTCCTTAAAAGCCGGCCGATTCCCGTGAGCCGGCCGATAATTTACTCGTCGGCGCACAATGGCGACCGCGTGTTTTCGCTCAAAAGGCATACAAATAAGCCATCTTGTGTAAACAATACGCGCCGCGCCAAGAATGCATTCAATTTGACGAGGGTCATTCGGCGATTGAAACATCAACGATTCGGGACCGGTAAAAAACGCCGGGGCACCGAGGGGGGCGCCATTGTCGCCCCCCGCGGAGGGGGAAAAGCCTTTCCTGCGTCCCGGTGAAAAATGAACGCGCATTCACGCCGCCTTAATTTATCATTTGTTTCGGCGGAAAATTAAAACGTAAACACCGCTGTCATTGGTCGCGGCGAGTTTCCTTTCTCGTTTGGCGGGTTATTAATGGCCGTTCGATTTTGGAGAGCATCTTCGCTATCCCTGCTTTTGGCTTGCCATTTAGGAACCTTTCGATGGATGCTTCCTTCTGTTCAATGGTTAAAGCATAAGAAAGGGGTTATCCACATTTCTTCGACATTTTGTCGTTAAAAAAGTTTGTTAGTAAAGAGAACGTGTAACGGATATCACGAAGCTTAAGGTGGGAATGGCATAAAGGACCGTATATTTAGGGTGCCAATATAAATATGGTTATATTTAATTAAATAA
>JABFPB010004795.1:0-14276 GCA_022817645.1 Ceratoteleas bidentatus
AAAAATGTATCAATTTCCGCTCTTAACCAAATTTGTCAAAAAATGTGACTTAACTGGTTTTTCCTCAAAACCACAGATATAGAGGGAGCAAAATTGTTCTTTTCCGTAATGAGCGGGCGGAAAAATAGCCTGTGGGCGCAAAATGTGCCAAAATGTGGGTGCAGTTTTGCGCCCGATTCGCAGGCACGGAAAAGTTCTTTTTGTGCAGGTGGGACAAAAATACGTTTACCTAAATAAGTAAAATTTAATGTTGAAATAATAATATGCATATTTACTTACAATGGGAACAGATGTTAATAAAGCTTCAACTCTAGGTGGCGTCCAAAAATAAAATTCATTTACAAACATCCATCCTTGCATCAACCTGCAAATATTTTTCAGTATCATCCCCATTGTACAAAGTGTTTTATAAACCGAATCAAGATAGATTTTTTCCTCGCAGGTAGACTATTATGGGGCCTTGGTAGAAAAGTGTGATTTGTTTACATATCACCAAATTGTTTACCATATTGCATCCGGGTCAGCTCGAATCATAGCTGAATATACAGCTTTTCCAGCATCTCTAATATATGTAAGGGCGCCGCTATTTGGTTCCATTTCATTAAATGTATCACAGTTGTAAATGTGATTTGTACCGAATTCTTGAATGTACTTTGAAACAAATAAAGGTCAAAACTATAATTGGTCATTCATTTTTAATATTATTTTTCAGTATACTAAACCAATTTTAAATACCTGTTTCAAAAATTCTTCACCAATTGTTAAAAAAAGAGGGTCGGTTGGTTCTATAGTCAGAGGGCTGAAACAAGTTATCGTTATTTAAAATGAAACCAACAAACTATCAATACATTTAAGTTTTATGAATTTTCTTACCAACAATATTCATCATCAAATTTATTCCATTGTTGTGCTTTGGTCATGTTTGTAGATGGAAATCGTTTAGTAAAAGCTCGAGGTACATGTCCAGCAAACGCCGGTAAAACAGGAATGATGCCTAGATTTCGCATTCGATTTAAGATTAGATGTTGCAGATTAATCGTATATTCATGCCAATGTGAAGTTAACGATCCGCCCCAGCCTCGTATATTACCCATTCGAGACCTATTGAAAAAAAGTATTTTACGCTTATTTCGAAATTTTTTATTTCACATTATGCATATAGTACAATGAGAAATAAGTCTTTCTGTAAGTTTCACAAATAATTTTCACACAACAAGATAGTTATACTACAAGAGATTTTTTTGACAGTACGCCATTAGGGAAATTGAATGATTATTCGAGTAAACTGAATTATCTAAACTATATAATTGGTGTTTCTCGAATAAATTGATTTATTTAAATTGTATATGTTGTACTAACTCCATTTTTTCTGTTTATTTACAGTATAAATTAATAATAATCAGTGCGTTCCATGATTTTAAAACGAAATAAATCAAAATAAACAATACTTTGTAACTTGTAGAAATTATGACTACAAGTAACTAACCATGGTAAAAAAGCAGGTCCTCCAAAGTGTGTGTCAATGTCATTATTTGACAGACCAAATTTAAGATATACCCTTTTCCAAATCGCTTCCTGAGCATTAAAGGCCAACGCTAAATTTATACCGTTCAAAGCCATCCAGTCGATATTTTTTTCCCACTGTTTCCAGTTCCACCAAGCGCTGCTGTATCCGAATGTACATACGTTCTGATAGTACCTAAACCTTTGGGTAAAATTACAATTTACAACTAGATCGATAATAAGTTGATTTTATATTTGTTTCTATATTACATTTATATTGTATTTAAACTTATATTTAAATTTTTGTATATAACATTTATATATGCCCAAACCTATCGTTTGATGTAACTGTGATATTAACATCTGGCAGAACCGGAGGTAAATCTATCTGTATGCCTTCCCATGCAATGTGTGCATTGCAAAAATGTTTCAAATAATAATATAAGCCCCATGCAGCAGTTGCTCCAGATGTGGCAGAAATTTGAACTTGATTTGCAATTACTTTTGTTACCTAATAATATGAACAACATTAGAAGAACGAAGTACATATTAATGATAATACAATATGATCTTTTGCTTGCAGATTTCAACTTTTCCCAGTGAATCAGGTAGTTCCAGAATTGGACTATATATTTATCAAAGAAGTTTATTTGTCAGTTTTTTTATCAGATTTTAGGTTCCTCAATTCTGAGGAATCTAAAAAATGTAATACAAATTAATTTATTACATAATAACTGAGTTACACTGGAAAAACAAGTATCGTATTTGCAAAACGTAATTACTATAATAAATACTGAATGATTTTACCTGAAAAGTATCTTTTCCTTCTGGCCCTAAATGAAAATTTACGTTAAAGGAAAAAATATTAGCCTTTTGCCCCAATAATCTTGTCGCCAATTCTTGAACGGCTTTAATCTGTTCTTCAGAGGAGCTTTTTGACTGTACATGTTTTAATGTTTCATGAAATCCTGCAAAGAATTTTAAATTACTGATAGAAATGCTTAGTTTCAAGTATCGTAAAGTAAATTTTAAGTAAATTTAAAAAAAATATGTTATTAAATTATTTAAATTATATTCCAAGTAATAAACAATTATTTCAAACGGTATTATTAAATTATTACAACATCGTCCTTTTTCTCCTTTTCTAGTGGAAATATGCTATAATTAATCTTAACTTTGAAAGAAGAGGGACTTATGCAGGTAATAAAAATAAAATATGTTTGACTATTTAATTTTGTTGAAATTTGAACAAAAACAATATTAAACCATTTTATACATATAAAATTATAAACGAAAATTACAAAGATACCATAATTTTAATGTTCATAAACGTTCTTAAAAACATACTTATTAAACTACATAATTGAACAGTTTTTTAAATTATATATTTACGATATCATAATATTAAAATGGTACGTTTTTGAATTGTTACAACCGCATTTTAACATTAAAAGCAGAATCTCTTGTGATAAAATGTATTCTTTGTAAAAGAAATTAGATGACGCCTTTAATCTTTTTAATTTACTTACGGTCACTTCCATCACAAGTATCAATCGAAGTATTTATTAGTATTAAAAATATTAAGAAATAGGAGGATATAAATGAAACTTTAAAAAAGAACATGGTATCCTCATTGGTGCCTGTCAGATCGAAAGAAAGAAGACGCACTTGTGTGTACATTATTTCAATGCCTTGTTATCTCATCATGATACAGTGTAGTTGTCTGTGAGAAGGGTCAACGAAATACAATGAGTTATATAAGTTGATTCATTAAATATAATTCAGTTTATGATATATACTGTAAATAATTTAGAAATAAAAATAATAAAAATCAATTTTATAAATAATATTGTATTTCATTTTGTATAACACATTTTCTAGCGAAAGTAAGTAGATAAAATAATATTTAATACAAATTTGTCAAATTTAAAAGCAGAAGGAAAAAGCGATTAGGAAAATTCTCATATCTTTTGTCAGTTTATTGATTTTTACATCTGTTCATTAAATTAAGTCATAATTTTTTTTTATTTTATTTGGTATCTCATTTAGATGTATCAAACAAACCAAGATAGAACTTGATTTTTATCGCGAAAAATATAAACATAACATGTTTCTCTTTCGCTATCTGTTTTATCTTCAACCGTTAAGTGTGTTTAATGTGAGAAACATTTTAGAATACTGACTTCGACTTTCACGTGGAAAAATTTTTTGTTATGATAGTTTTTTAATGATCTTTAAGAATTATGAAGGGTATAACAATTTTATTGCAGCATTTTATATATTTAGAATCACAACCATACATGTTTCATATCAAATAAATACTTATTTATACCAATTTGTCAAGCGGATGACTAGTTTTGTACTTTTTAAGATACATTCAGTCAGATGTTTATTACATCGAGACCCACTTCGTCATATAACGTTTGCTTCTTTTTTGGATAATTTTCTAAAATGCAGTCAACTACATTCATACACTTTCTTTTTCTCTTACTATATTCTCGTTGGTATTCGGCTAAATCATTCTCTAGCTTTCTTTTTTTTACAGGTAGTTCTTGATCGTCAGTTGACGCTTTTACAAAATTGTCCAAGTCTCTGTTTAAATATTTTATCCTTTTCTTCAATCTTTTCTGTCGTTCTAACATTTCTTCTATTCCTAAGCTACTTTTTAAACTAGTTAACGAAGATTCCTCCACTTTGATCAGCTTCTGCAGGTTCTGCAATTTTTGTTCCAATTCGTTAGCCTGGGATTGCAATTCTTTTTCCTTTCTCAATAATTCCTTAGGATTTAGCTTCGATTCCTGAATAACGCAGTATACTTTTTGTTTCGAATTTATCTGTAAAATAAAATGCATATTTATTAATAAGGATGACTCTGCTATATTGCATTTTGATAAAAAAATTGTTTGATTACAGTGGAACTTAAATCCAATCAATATACTGCACCCACTTTTTCCATTATCTTCTTATCTTCTACGAGTTGATCCAATGCCTTTTGAATATGTGATTTTGAATATTGTTTCAAGTCAGATACTACATCATTCACACCGTAGGGTCTATTTTGAGTCTTCATAAATGTGTACACTGCTTGCTTAGCCATTGTTAATATCTGCAGTGATGTTACGATGAAGAGTTTTATTGAAACGTAATCTCAAAAATAAGCATGTGACAGGTTTACGATACATTTGTCTTACATTTGTAATGACCTCGGTAACGCATTAACGAACTACCGAGTTGTACATGATATGTAGGATAAGTAGGCAGCATTCGTAGTGAGCGGCTGTATCGGCTTGAGGTGGAGCCACTGGAATTTTAGAAAATTAAAAATACCAACGTATGCTGGATTTAAGGTCATGTCGAAAGCGTGATTACCGACATTACAGATTTCTCGAAATAAGGTCATTTAACAAACACAGCGAGATTTTTTCACTTTTTTACACATAGGGGTTCGATTCTTGGCGGCAGCGGTTTTTCCTCCGAAGGATTTTTTTAGGTGAACTGGTATTAGGAAAATACTTCGTATACAACAGATATAATCTTAAACGATATTATTTTTTGCAATATTTAAATTTATTTAGTAGTTATTAACAAATTTCCTACGTAGGAATATTGTTTTATCGAATTTGTCAGTGAAGACACTGAAAGTTCAAAAGGATTTGTTTCACACGCGATATTAGTTTCCCAAACAGATTTACAATACTAAAACGTTCTTCAAATAAAATTACAGTAACTGCAACTCATGTTGCAAATATCCCCCTTTATGAGAGTTGACGAATTCTTACCCAAAATATTTTCAATTGTAAACGCTACCGAGTTTTAGTATTTTATCGTACTAAACTTTAAACAAGACAAAGCAAAGTTGAAGCGAAGGCAACACTAAGAACAACCATGCATTTTACATTCCGCCTTGCATTCACCTGAAATCGAGTTACGGTTCGCACATGATTTGTACCAACAGCGAGCAATTGCTTTGCAACTTCTGTGTTTCCGGATTCTATCTTCATAAGTTCTGTGGTTTGTTCGGAGATGGCAATAACAAGCATGATGATTATCATCCCCTGCCACTTGAAAAGTGGCAGGGGATGATTTTGTAGCTCGTTAAATATTACGTAGATGTCACACTCCGTAACCAGAAGATATTCCGAAAATATCATAAATATATTACAAATGATTTACTTAATGAAATATAATCTTGTTATTAGAAGATAGGAATATCTTCCAATAACATGGAATTGAAATAAGTTTCAGATAATCGAATTGACCCCTATCGATTGCTGAAATTCGACGAAACTGACGTCTGAATATGTTGGTTCGAGTAGTAAAACATGGCTTAAGGAACAATCATTCAATTTATGTTAAAGTTGCTTAATTTAGAATATTATATTGTTCAAGTCGTATCACTTAAATTGATGTTTGATTGCAGAGGGATGAACATCTTCAAATAAACGATTGTTATAATCTTTATTACCAGACAGAAACCGTACTACGTGAAGGTCTACAATGAGCTTCTCGTGTCACTGATAATTAAGCTTAGAAACGCACTAAAACAACAAGGCGTGAGTGGTTGGCCACCGTCTCAATGCGGATATTGTGTATCGCAGGAAACTGTCTCGCGCTGTATTGTGTGACTCACGCGAAATTTTCTCGTTGGCGATAAGATCGGCTCAGCCGTTGGTTTGCGTTTATGAATTACTGGTGCTCATTACTCATAGTCGCAAATCATAAAAAAGCGCTTAATTACACGGCCGGCATGTAAATTTCGTTGGTTTGTTGTTCGTCGCGGGAAAGACAAATTTTACGCGGATAATGCTTCAAAAGAACCCAGATTACGCACGTTGTATGAATCTATGTATTTTGGGCGGTGATACCGCGGAAAACAGTTTTTCATTCATTGGATTTAAGGCCGGAGTTTGTAATGAAATTGGTTAACATTAAGTTTAATGTCGGAGAAGTTTCATTTGTCTCAAAAGTTGGTGGGATAATTCCTGTCTAAAATTGTTTGGGGGATAATTTTTATTTAGGGGTTAACAGTCTACAGTTAGTTTGAGAACGATATTAAAATGACTACAGAAAAGTAGCTGCATTTAATTATTGTTACCTTTCATTTTAATTTATTTAATTAATTTCAGACTAATTCATTTTAATGTAACTACAGTGGAAACAAGAAAATATCGTGAAAAGTATGTTTTTCACCATATGATATTTTCACCATCTTTAAAATAAGATTATCCGAGGCAAAGTAATAAGCTATTATTTCTTTTACGTGGTTTAGTGAGGACAATTAAAAGCAGTTTTCTCTTACTGAAATAACAAATGCAAATTCCACTTGATATAATCCGATTCTGCTTCCCAATCAAAATTGCTTTCCCCAAAGTACCTCAGAATCAAGTCAGAATCAATTCGAATTACACTGGGTTAAGTTCGACGAAACTTTGGGGAGTACAATGTTCTCTGGATTATATCGAATAGATATTTTTAAGAGTGTATCGGAAATTAAAAATGTTCTTCATTTGAAATTTCGTTTCACTTTATTATGTTTGATGGAAAGTTTTTAGACAAATTTACTAAATTGTACAGAAGAAAAATGAGTTCCTTGTATGAAAGAGAAATGAAGCAGGGCTTATTTTCACACACATCCAAAGCGCTAAAAAATAAATTTCACTACCAATTATATATATCTTTTTATTTTTAAGCGATTTGTAAAGAAATACTTGTTTAAATAAAAGTGGTATAAAATTTTTCTTTACAGAATATATGTATATATAATATATTATAACGCCATTTACGTTTACTTATGCCTAAACAAAGCATTTGTATACACAATTATTAAAGTTGTTCGTTTGATTATTGAAAAAGAAACACACAAGAGGTACAGCGGTGATAAATGAAATGTAAATGTCAACTATTTAGTCGCGCATAACGTTATGTAGATTTCAGTTCGTCACTCTATCGCCGAGATATATGGCAATTGTAATGTAAAACCGATTTTGCAACGAATTCAGTAATCTAGCGTAACTAACGTATGTCAATGCGTTAAATTTCCTGCATGTCGGGTTTTCCATTTAGAATGAGATGCCTGAGTACATCAGGCATTCTTGTGTTGAATATATGTAATACCAAACGAATGGAACATAAACGAGTATCTTTCGTTACAAAAGATTAAATAATTTGTACTTGATTTAATTTTTATTGCAATAATGTGAGTTTGAAATTCTGTTCAATTGGAGCAATTGGTTAAACTAGAGATGAAAAAAATTACGTATATAAATAATTTAATTTTAGCCAGAGTTAATTTTAAAATAATAGACTGATTATTATTTTGCAATTAACAGGACTATCAACTTTTTGGCAAATATTTGTATCTCATAAATTTTACAGAAAATACCTGGATAATGAGGTTAATGTTATTCGTGATGCAATTAAATGGAAATTTGATGATCAAAAAATGTTAAAAAATATGTGAATCCAAAAGCATTGAAAATCCAGTTACGATGTTATTATTTTGATGTGTCGATATGAATTATGAACAAATATCTAACAGATGACAGTCAGTATGTTCGATTCGCGTCATGCTCCCGCATAGAAATAAGTTCGCGTTCCTCCAGGGGGAGCATCTACCAGTTTCACTGAAGATTTGGCAATGGGCCTTTGATAGAGGTATGGTTTCTCCCCGGCTGGCTGTGAGGCTGATATTGCACATGATGATTTTTGCGCAGTTTTCGGTGAAGAAAAGCTAATCGAAAGAGCGCGGATTTACTGTACGCGGACGATCCATACCCCTGGAGGCCTCAAATCCGACGTCGATTTTCTTGCGAGACGACACTGTGCCTATGGCGACAGGATGATGCCGAAACTGGTCGTTAATTTGATTTATCGGAATACGGGTTATCGTTCTGATTGCATAGTATTTTTTGTTTGTTATTTGTTACATGCTTCAGATGGTTGTTTTGGCATTACTATTATTCGAACAATTTGCATTTACAGTAAAATTTGAAAAATCCTGCAAAAAATATTTCATAGAAACTAATAACATTGAACGAATTGATAATTAAACAATGAATTCCTTAGTGGAAAATTTCCGGATAAATAATTTTGTTTTCAATTCCATTCGATTGTATGTTCCATTCCGGTGATGTATCAGCATTTTCAACGACAAACTTTGAACTCATCAAAAAGAACTCGATTTTGTTCAATTTCACTTCTTATTTTAAACATACAAAAGTGAATTTCCTCTAATTTTTCTAATTTCACTTAGAACGACATTTAAAGGAAGATTGACTTGAATTCCTAAATTGGAATTCATTCCACTATTATAACATTACAAAAATCCAAATTTTCTTTTTTATCTCTATAAAAAACTTTTTGGTAAAAGCTATCCATAAAAATAAACTATGATCTCGTAGTAGGCTGAGCAATTAGAAGATGAAGATTTGACGGTAGTGCGAACGGCAGTCACGATTTTGGCCGACGAAGTTATCAAGCCGGAAATGATGGTGGAGGCCATCAAACTCCAAATTCCACTTAGGTATAAATTCTTAAGATTCAAATTAAAGGAGTTTAACACTTCAGATTTGTACTAATGATGCGTAACAATAACGTTACAACGATGTCAAGTAGTTTTTACCTCTACAAAACGTACTATGAATAACAGAGGCATCCAATCAATCGATTGCTCAAATTTTTGCCCCGAACCAGATTGAATAACCTGTTGTCTACTAACGACGCCTATTTACGTGAGAGAATAGCGATGTTCTACAAAACAATGGCAACACAATCATTAGGCAAAAAGATCATTTTGCAGGTCGAAACGCTTCGTGGCCAGTTAATCACTGGATTCACCGACGAAATCGTGACTGTTCGAATGGAAATGGCTGAAGCTATCAAAATGCTGTCTAGACATTCGTGGGGTAAAAAGGCTCTTTTGTACACAGTTTTACTGGTCTTTTAGACATTAAACAATATTATTATTTATCGAAGGAAATCAAATGTCAATTTCTTGTTGTATGAAAATGGTTATCTTTTCACTCTCGTTTCTAATTCAATTGATCTAAATTTTACACTTAATCTTAATATTTCATTAATTTATCATTAATAATTTCAGAATTTCTTTTAATTAAACAAATTCGTTAAATTTGACATTTTTCATTTCATATTAACATTTTTTTAACAAAGGAAGAAAGAAAAAATTAAAGTGCATCAAACTTTCGAAGCAAAAAATTAATTAAAAATGATTCAAGATTTTCGTTTAAATTAAATCCTAAAGATTAGTTTTCCCATTCTTTCAGATGCTGAAGAGCTTTGTAGGCTTGGATTTTTGGAAATTGTAGTTCAACGTTTGGATTTTGAAAAAGAGGATGAAGTTTTGGTAGGATAGAACATTTTATAATAAGCGAAAATGCCGCTGTATTTTTAATGTACAATCTCGTTTCTGATAGGGACCTCTTTTGGAGGCGCTTGGACTCCTCCTCGATAGAAATGTGAAACAACGCGCTCTAAAAATAAGGACAATGGAAAAACTCAAGTCATTCTTGAGGAAGAAAGACGAGCGAGTTATATGTGGCACATTGTTTTGTTTGTCTATCTTTTGCGAAGACGATTCGGCTAAGAAGAAAGCAATGCGTCTGGATCTCCTAAAACCGCTTAATAAATTATTATATGACGATGTAATACCACCGATTGCATTTTGATTGATTTCACATGGTTCCGTTAGGAGAGATTTGAACAATCAGTACCGTTCTCGAATTCTTTACAAAATTCTTCCATGTAGCAATCGGTTTTTCAGGGTGGCCACTCTATTCTCCAGCCTGAAAAAGTAAGGGAAAAAAATTGCCCTTACTTTTCCAGGTTTCCGAAACAATTTTAAGGGGGTAGACCACCTTGACCGTGCTAAAAAAACGTAAAATTCGGGATTTTTTTCGGTAAGAAAACACAAAGGAATGGGAAATCTTTTTACATGGTTTTATTGAACAATTATTCAATGTTATTAACAATTTTTTTGGTGCGGACAGTCCCCGTAACCGCTGCAGCAGGTCGCGTAAACGTCCTTTTCCGGCGCGTGAAAATCGGCGATTCGTTTTTTGGTCCTGTGAGTCATCCTGGAACAAAAACAAAATTGAGACCTTAATCTTAATAGTATATCTTGTTCAAATACGTAGGGGTCTTAAAAGATATTGATTTGTAAACAAATGGTGACCTTCTGAAAAAAAGTCGTTTTTTCCATAAAAATTCAGCACAAAACTGTGCACCGAAAATCCATTATAATAAATTCACAAACATGTAAAATTAAATTAAATGTATTAATTTAAACTAACATCAATTTTTGGTCAGAAGTTGTTTTTACTTTTATATATTAAATAACAATTCCCTGAATTCTCCTTGACCAATGAAATTGCATGCCTTTTCTGGATTTTTTCCGGAAGATTTCCGAGTCTTCCAAACGAGTGGCCACCCTGTTTTTATCATATGGTATGTTTTTAGTAGATTTATTGTTGGTGTTTCATCAAGTTCTTATTTAAAAAAAAAATTCGAAAATAAAAACTTCTCTCGGGTAATTTCTCAAACTACCCAAAAATTAAATAGCCAGTAAAACGTCGGCTTGCAGTTCTCTTTTGATACTTATGTTTCCCTTCGCTAACAAACCCACGTCCCTCAAAGATCGACTAATTTGCCCTCTTCAGCGGAATAATGCATGAAACCGATGCATAAAAATGTGTGCACTTGTCATCAGCAAATAGTAAAGAAGTCGTTACTATTTATAGAGGCCGTCAATACTCGTAAAGTGCGCGAGCACTTTATCATTCATTACTGTGACGCGAGCGGGGAGGCTGCGCGCTTTGGAGTTGCAAATGATACCCAGACTCGCGCACCTGGCAGCGAATCGGCACCAGCCAGCGGTTCAGATCTTCGCAATGAAGGCAATTTATATGCTTCGATTACAAATATCCGCGGACACCTACAAATACCTTTTTTCCATTCGTTTGTTTACTCGCGTCAAAGCGAAAACCTCTTTCACCGCAAAATTCGATACTATAATGACTGCGTTTCACGTTTCTGCGAAAACAATTGTATATACTTGAATAACAGTTTGAACTGTTTGCTCGTAAAATTGGGTTGATTTCATTATGGTTTGCATAGTCCAAAATTTGGGACTTGGTAGAGATAGGGATGATTTTAATGGCGCTGTCTCGTTTTGCAGACTTTGACCAATTTGATGGGAATCTGCGAAGGAAGGTGCCTGCTAAAGAAGTTCCATGGATGTCGCATTTCGAGTATCATGGCACTTGATAAGGAGGTCCTACGGCACAAGCAGATTCTTATGGAAACTATGTGCGAGATGAGCTGATTTAGCGATTGAGAACATTTTTTATTATATTTACACGAATTTTGGAAATAAAGTTTTTTTTGTATATATATCAGATTGTGTGCAATTGGGTACGAGTGTTTATTATTGAGAGGTTTTTTAAGGTAATTTCTCTATGAAGGACCATATATTTAGAGTGCCAAGTGAAAATATGATCATATTAATTTAATCATGTTTTATTATTTCTTCATAGTATCAGTTTGATTTTGATATTTTAACGATTTATGTATGCATTGCCTTGTTTTATTGTCAATTCTGATTTATCTCTTCGCATTGAGATCTGCGATATTATTTGTTATAAACAAATGATTTCTCAGTTATAATATTTGTTATAACTGCGAAATTTATAACTGTCAGCAAATAGCAATGACTTCACCGTGTTTTCGGGCGATGCCCCTGAACAACTGCAACCCTACCACCACGGCTGCAAAAGTCGTTGCTATCCCAGTAACTTCACCTCATTTCCCCTCCCATGACAAAAGCCCATATTACAAAAACTGTCGCATCTTCGACCCTTTTGACATCGTCTATTACACAGCCCCACCAATTACTTCTAATTTTCCGCCCAGGAACAACGAATCGCGATAGTTAAAAGTTAAACTCCACCCGGGTCCTGGCACAGAGAAACGTTTTCGCTCGCAACTCTGCGCGGATAAAAAGTTAATTAGCCCGAGATGCAGTGTCAACTGCAGTTTGTTAATGTATCGTCGCGAACTAATTGGCTACTTTTTATTGCGAGTGGCGCTCGGATCCGCTTCAAACTCGACGGTAATCTTCGGGTTGGAGTGTTTAGATATTGTCCGGCTTGTGACACCAGTGTATGTACTCTGGGAGCTAAATATGTATGCACTCGACGGATAACGATAACGCAAAAACAGACCAAGTGAACGAAACGAACTTCGGCTGGTTATAACGGCAATGGAATTAAAAAAGACACCTCTCTTTGAACAGGAATAATAGCGAGGCATTATTTTTAGAGGAAATGCGGAGGATCTTGATCTGTGACGATGCTGCCTTTCCTATGACGCAAAACAAGTTACAAAACAAGCGGACTGTTAGCGCTCAGGGAGCAATGAGCAATCGGAGCACTGACAAATGCATACATGTAAAAAGTGTCTTGTAATTCTTTATTATTTGCGGTGAATGCTTACTTTGCATTTGTGTCTAATTAAACGGAGAGGGTTGGCGTTAATTAATATGATGAGTAAAATGGTTTCAATAAAATAAATTACATGTCATTTTATTGAGTAATAATTAACAAATTAAGAATTTAATTACTACAAAGGCATAATGTGTATAACATAAATGCAGATGCATTATTACTGTTCGACAAAATGAAAATATTATAAAATAAAACAAATATTAAATAAAAAATTATAAAATTACGAAAAAACATAGTGAAAAGAAAAATTATTAAAAGAATATATTAAAAAATGATCGGTATGATTTATAAAAAGTGTCCTTGCGATTCAGTCGACGTTAATGTTTTTGGGTTGTTTCGCAGAAAGTTAGAACTTTGTTGTTTAGTGCATCGCGTAAACTGGAAAGACCCAACACTAGATGCTGCGGCTAATGCAAATGTTTTCATCATTTGCATGCGAATCGTGTTTATCATTTTCGGTTGGTTTTTACATACAATGTTGCATTGGATTGCAAATCGAATTTGACGTTAACTGTTAAACTCGGGAGCAACTGATTAATGCGTCTACGTTTACGTAATGGAAACGATATCATGAGCAAAAAAAGTGATTTGCATCGCAATTGGACAACGGTAGGATTGTATCGGTTGATGCGAGTTTAAGGATCTTACTTAATTATATTGGTGAGACGAAATTGCAATAACTTTTAGTACTTTATTGACATATTTTACGAATTACAAATTATATTAAGAATAGTATATTGTGCACCAAGGGAGTAAAAATCAACTTTAGTCCGTGGTGCACGCGATATTTTTCGTTACGAGGGCACGTAAAGTGCTACTTGTAATTAAGGGGAGGTTCCGGTGAAATTTCAAGTGTATGATAGAATTAATATTTTAGGGTGATAACTATGATATATATGATATCACAAGACAATTTAAGGGACATTTAGTACGGTCCTGGGGAGGTCCCCATTTTCGAGGAAATTTATCCAACTTTTTAACCAGTGAATATTTTTGAAAAATCATACGTAAATGTTTAGGAAATTAAATTTTCTACATGTGTTCAAAATTTCAAGTCAAAATATTGATAACTCTAAAAGTAGTAGCGTTTTTTCTATCCAAAAATGGTTCAAAATCGCTCTTTTTTAGGTCGAAAAGTACCGTTGACCCTCGAATTCCAATCAAACTCGTTGAAACGTTTCATTTCTATTAAATATGATTCCGTAACGTTGAAATGTTTCATTTCTATTAAATATGATGAGTTTGAAGTTAAAG